>MU226052.1:2897479-2911170 GCA_018584345.1 Thuja plicata | reverse complement strand
AGGCAATAGATCGATTTTAGCGGGTTTCCCATGCTTTTCATGTTTTTCACTAACCCCATGTTGCTAATATAATGATTTATTGAAGTGTTTGTGTTGATCTAACAGGTACCCAAATACACACACACAATGATAACATTTTATATTTTAGTATATTAATGATACACATTACCATTCATTGAGCACGATAATATAAGGAACAAATTTTAGTTACATTCAAGAGCATGACCAGAGAACAATAAATGAGGCATAGTAATGTATTTCACAACTGCATTTAATACAGTATAGTCAATGACATGATCACACATTCAAAGGAGTATCAGTTCATGATATCCATGATAGTGCCAAAAGGAAAATGCTATTGTTAGTAGAACATCCAATGTCACTTAGGAAAAAGGATTTCTATTCAAAAGGCACTAGGTTCATACTATATAGAAGCAAAGGTCATCATAGCATGGGTTCAACATTAAGAAACCAACAAAGATAATGATTAAACAAGAATGTCAAAGCCACAAGGAGAACATTTTTGCAACTTCAGATACTCTCTGAATATTCTCACTTCTAAGATACAATAACAATGTTTCCGTTTTGGAGGGGTCTGTTAAAGGTATAATGATTCAAGGTGCATATAAAAAAAGGATGAGAACAACAATGATATATTGAAGCAATATGTTCACAAACATAAAGATAGGAATCTGAGAACAAAGAAAATATACAATAGGAAATGGTATTTGTAAGAAA
The DNA here is from genome assembly GCA_018584345.1 of Thuja plicata. Taxonomy (NCBI): domain Eukaryota; kingdom Viridiplantae; phylum Streptophyta; class Pinopsida; order Cupressales; family Cupressaceae; genus Thuja; species Thuja plicata. The sequence continues at coordinate 2,910,432 of MU226052.1, read as the reverse complement.
ATATTGATAACACAAGTCTAAACACCTCAAGGACAACCAGTAAGGAAGTAATTACTTTAATCTAAAGCAATATTTCTTAATATATTCTAATAGCAATGATAAGAATCACAATGGGAAGGGTCAATTACAACAAATCATTTATTATTCACAACCATTAGGGATACAAAGTCTAATGGCAAAGGGAAAAATCAACATTGTTCATAATTAAATATTTACTTGAGAGCATAAATAATAACCAAAGAGATCAACAGGAAAATGAAAATCTTCATTATATACATTGATACATTAGACCAAGGAAATAATAAGTGACAGTCCAACTATGAAGGAAAAGAAGAACATAGAAGAAAAATTTCATGGTGGGGGTAGATATCTCATACCTTGGGATAGCATGTTGTCAATCGATAAGGTTACAAAATTATAACATGTTGTAACAATGTTCAATATATAAACAATGCACTTTCATTATACAAAGAAAAGAGTTATTGTGATGCAGGAGCATCCTAGGGTAGTTGGCAATCCTTCTAAACCAAAAATATGTTTGCTTTTGTTTGGAGACTACTCAGTGAAGTACTCTGTTACCCTGTTGCTCGGGTGTGCTTGTTCCAAGTTGCCTTCTGTTGCTTGGGTATGCTTGTTTCGAGTTGGTTTATGTTGCTTGGGTATGCTTGTTCCGAGATGTTTTTATTTTTCTCGGGTATGCTTGTCCTGAGTCATTTTTTGTTTCTCGGTGATCTCTGTTCCCGAGTTTTCCCAAGTTGTTGTTGCTGCTCAGTTTGCCACTTTTGAGGTGTTTTTCCTGATCTGGCTGACTTCTACATTTAAATTTTGTGGTGTAATTAATGTGGATTCTCTCATTGATATTTGTGTGGACCTAAATCTAGGTTGATGTGTTCTCCTATGTATTTGTTATTAACTACAACTGACTGGTGCATTTAATATCTGTTCATTGTAGAGTGTATGGCCGGCTGGGTCATTTAATTATTGTTTACAAGCCGGCTTGTGGCAAGTGTGTATAAAAGAGAGTCTAGGTTGATGTTTAGAGGGACGAAAAAAAGAGAAGAGGCAAGGGAAGATAGCTAGAGGATAGTAGAGTAAGCTACGAAGGTGAAAGATTGTAAGTTGCTGTAGATAGTTGTAAGTGGGTAGATAGAGATTGCATATTGCTTGGTGGCTTGTGAGCACAAGTTCAGATCTGGTTTCTTGCACTTAGCTATAGGGTAGATGGTAAAGTTGGATCCTATGAGATCATGTTGAATCTGTTGATGTAATTGGCCCTAACCAGGAAGGCCTTAAAGCCTGACATGTTGCATGTAATTAGAATTCTAAGATAATATAAGTTGATATTGATATATCTTGTGTTGTGTTGTTTTCGTTGTGTTGTTCTTGTTGATGGCAGCAAGTTTGGATAGTCATTTATTGGATCCTCCAACCTTGACTACAACAAGTGGTATCAAAACTACTAGTTCATTTATTATGGAGATTAGGGTTTCCAAAGATCTAGAGAGATGCCTCCAAGAATATTGGACCCTAGGGCGATTGCATATCTTTTTGAGGAGGTGGAAGCGAGGATAACATAAAGATTCAGATCTGAGATGGCGGCAATGAAGAATGAAATCATAGAAGGTATCAGAAATATTGGAATGAAAAGAGGTCTGAGAACGGATTATGGTTATGAAGAAGCTGCTGAAGATTTTGAAGTTGTTGAATCTAGTGGAGATGACAGAGTCGATCCGATAGAGATATCTGGAGGAGACAAATATGATCGGTTGCAGAGATCTGGAGATTAGTTGAGTACAAACTACATAATGGAGGTTTCTAATTTCTCAGGAACATTGAAGCCTGAGGACTTGATTGATTGGATCGGTGAGTTAGAAGACTACTTTGAGCTGGAAGACATTGAAGATTTACTTAGAGTGAGGATGACACAGACTAAGGTGAAGGGACATGTTGCTTTATGGTGGAAAGAGTTATAGAGGGACTGAGAAGAAGAAGGTAAGATGAAGATCAATCGATGGAGGTTGATGGTGGAAGAGCTGAAGGCTAAGTTCATTCCTGCTGACTATGAACTTGAGTTATTTAAGAAATTGGAGAATTTGAAACAAAAGGAGATGACTGTGGAAGATTATTTCGAGGAGTTCCACAAGTTGACTATTCGGTCTGGACATAGAGAACTTTCTAAGGAAAAGGTGGTGAGGTATGTTAATGGTCTGAGATTCAATATCCAGGATGAGATTGGTACATTGAAGATTGAATCAGTAGAAGATGCTTATCAGTATGCACTGAAGGTAGAATATAAGTTGAAAAGAAGACATTATGGTAATTCTCAAGGGAAGGAGAAGTCAGAACAGTTGGTAAAATATAAACTGAGAGTTGAAGATGAACCGAAACCTGTTGAACCGAGGAGAAGGGCAGGTAGAGGTGTATTCAGAGGTACTTGTTACAACTGTGGAGAAGAAGGAAATTGATCATTTGAATGTCCCCATGTAGATAAGAAGGTTGGTAGTCACTGAAATGCTATGGTGAATGAGGTTTCTAAGAATGAACCTGAGGTGGAGGGTATGAATCTTTTACTTAGGAGAACTTTTTTGCCCTCGAAGCAAGGTGATTCTTTTCAGAGGAAGAACTTATTCAGGGTTGTGTGCAAGTTTGGTGGTAAATGTTGTAAAGTGATTGATGATGGAGGAAGTACCGACAACCTAGCTACTAAAGAGATGGTTCAAAAACTTGGTTTGAAAAGGTTGAGGCATCCTTGTCCTTATAGGATAAGTTGATTACAAGCTGGTCATGCAATAGAAGTGAAAGAGTAGTGCATGGTGAGTTTTTATATTGGTACTTATAGAGATGAAGTATTATGTGACATTGTGGAGATGAGTTCTTGTCATATTTTACTCGATAGACCTTGGCGGTATGATAGAGATTCTATTCATGACTATAAAATAAATTACTTTACTATACTAAAGGATGAACATAAGTCTATTTTAATTCCTTTGAAGGATGTAGATCTCAATAAGAGGAACTTGAGAATTGGTAGCAGATATGAAATGGTTACAGTGGATGGTGCAGACATGAGCATGCAGAGATATGAAGATAAATCAACAAGTACTAGTGGTAAAGGGAAGTAGAAGAAGAACCGAGGGAAGAGTGTGTCGGTTGAGGAATCAAAAGATATGTATATCAAGAACTAGTTTTGGATCTATGTGCTGAATCCCAACCGATGTTCGTCCAACTTTTGAGAACATCTTTTCACACCTGGGGTGTCTGATGCAGGAGCATCTTGGGGTAGTTGGAAATCCTGCTCAACCAAAAATATGTTTTCTTTTGTTTGGAGACTGCTCGGTGAAGTACTCTATTACCCTGTTGCTCGGGTATGCTTGTCCCGAGTCATTTTGTGTTGCTTAGTGATCTCTATTCCTGACTTGTTGTTGTTGCTCGGTTTGCCACTTTCGAGTTCATTATCCTTATCTGGCCAACTTCTATATTTAAATTCTGTGGCGTAATTACTGTGGAGACTCTCATTGGGATCTGTGTGGACCTAAATCTAGATTGATGTGTTCTCCTATGTATTTGTTTATTAATTGCAGCTGATTGATGCATTCAATATCTGTTCATTATAGAGTGTATGGTCGACTGGGTCATTTAATTATTGTTTACAAGCCGACCTATGGAAAGTGTGTATAAAAGAGAGTCTAGGTTGATGTTTAGAGGGACGAAAAACAAAGAAGAGGCAAGGGAATATAGCTAGAGTATAGTAGAGTAAGCTAAGAAGCTGAAAGATTGTAAGTTGCTACAGATATTTGTAAGTGGGTAGACAGAGATTGCAAACTTCTTGGTGGTTTGTGAGCATAAGTTCAAATCTGGTTTCTTCCACTTAGCTATAAGGTAGATGGTAAAGTTGGATCCTGTGAGATCTTGTTGAATCTGTTGATGTAATTGGCCCTAACCGAGAAGGCCTTACAGCCCAGCATTTTGCATGTAATTGGAATTCTAAGATAATATAAGTTGATATTGATGTATCTTGTGTTGTGTTGTTTTCGATGTCTTATTCTTATTGTTGGCTACAAGTTTGGACAATCCTTTACTGGATCCTCCAACCTTGACTACATCACATAGAGAGTCAAATATCTCTTTCTAACAATAGAAAGAACAACAGTGACTCCCAAAGATCAGAAGCTACAAGGACAAGTATAAGGATAATAATTCTAATGTTTTTCAAGAAGTTTATAATCTTGGTCAACAAGAAGCAGAGGTATATGCTAGTTTCCATAACTTAGCGAGTTGATGGAAGTGTCATAAAACAACCATCTGCAATACCAAAGCTACATGGAGATGTACAGATTGATACAAAACCCTCAGTTAAATGTCACTGCTATTTCCATTCAAAGAAGCCATCAATGTACAAAAGAGGAGATCCCATGAGAGATTTTTATAGGAAATATTGGGTTTCAATTTGAAAATGGAAAATAGAAAATATGCATTATTGTTTGGACAGGTAGAAACATATAGGGAGATAGGGCATGAAAATATGTCGATGTATCCAAGCATAGTAATATAAAACCCTCAAATAAAATACACAGAACCATCAAAGTATTTCCTTCGTTATTCCAATCCGCAGTTTAGATCGGGCCTTTAGAGGTACTCACAAATACCTAGCATGGAGAAAACCCTCGTGGCTGCACAGAGGAGAAAGGTAATAAATTATGTCAATTATAGTCTTTCTTTTTAAATCAAAAGCTTAAGCCATAACTTAGCTAAGATCTTTATGAAAAATTTGCAGAAGATCAACGGTCGTCTGCCTTATTTTTCTCAGGAACTAGGTTCAAGGGAAAAAATAGTAGCAGAGGTCTACAAATAGTAACCGGTTAAGGTCAATATAAGAAAAAGACTTCAAAATAAGCCTCCAAATCCTCTCATTCTACATTGAAACTCCAATTTCCATGGTCAAACCCCAGTTCCATATTTCCAGTGGTGGCTCAAAAGGAGCGAGAAGATAGGAAGTGAAAAATGAATGATTTTAGGGTTGGCAGATTTTCTTTAGGGATTCCAACCCTAGAATCATCGATTAAAAAGAGTTTTATGCTTTGACCAAAAATTTAAAAATATGGTTTCCATATCATATTTTAATATATAATTTCTAAATAAGTAAAAGTATATATTTCTTTATTTAGAAATTATTTATTAAAATAGATTAAAATTTTGAAAATAAAAACCATATTTATTGAAGTGAAATTAGAAAACCACTTTAATTAAAATAGTTATTGTTTTCAAAATGGTCAACGTAAATGAGGGGTTGATTTTAATTTTATTTTTTGCATGAACATGGATTGTAAAATAATTATGAAGTGCTCAATTATAAACTGCTTGATGATTATTATTTTATTGCAAAAAAATGATTTTTGCATGGTTTGTGGAGTTTTGGAATAGATCGTAGACAATTCAACTTCAGTTGAAAGCCCCTCATGGATTCACATTGGTTCAGCATGCTTCTTGCACACTTAACTCCTTAATAGTTTCAGTTCCTTTCTCCTTTTTAGGGATTTTTTCTTTCAATTATGACCCCAAGGGATATTTACAGATTTGGAGGAGTTTACAAGGGCATCTTAAGTTCTTGTTCAGTTGAGAGTAGAGTTACTTTCTCAGTTAGATTTGTAGTTTGGGCGAGCCTTCTATAAGGCATTTTGTTTTATTCATTGTTTAGAGGGGTTCTTTCTTTTTGGAGCAGATGATTATAGCTTTGAGATCTCTTTCATGGCGCAAATGTGTATTGAAACTCATGAATCTCATTTTTTTATGTAACAACTGCATTCCTTTGATTTAAATAGAGATACAAGGCCTTCCTTCATATTTGGAGTATCAAATTCATGGTTTTGTTTGTATTCCTTAAGTGATTTTAATTATGGAATTTTCTTTCCCTCTTATAATTATTAAGGTTTAAGAGTCTTCTTAGGAGCTGGTATTACATGTTGTTTGTGAGGGTTAGTTTTTATCTAGGATTAATTATGAGTGCAATTAGCTTGTTCATATTTACGAGAATAAAAAATATTTGATGGATCACCTCTTAGATTTAGATTTAAATTTAAGTCATTCTTACTTACCCTTTTCTCCTCCAAAGATAGTTTTAGGTGATCAACAGGGGAAGCCAACCCACAATCTGGAGATTTGATGAACTATAACTGATTGAATGTTTGAAGATGTTAAGTTGATGATCATCGAAATGTAGAAAGATAATGCAAGACATTAAATAAGTTAATGGATTGTATTGTCATTGATGTCAACTTGATATAATTTGATTGGTTGTATACATAAGTGTCAAATACTTCAAAGAACTAGAAAGATAAAGGTTATGCTATTAGTCATGCATAATAGTTCAATATTCACAAAGTGACAAGAGACACCGAAAGACAGTGCACACTGACGGATAGAGAACCCTGAGAAGAAAATTCAGAGTGATGCCCGAACAAGAAACCCAAAAAGCATTACCGACGAGCAAAATCACAAGAATTACCGATGGACAGAACTTCACAGTGTTACTTGACAGACAGACAACCCCGACAGACATAAAATCTTGACAGAGATACCCGAGGAGAACTGAAGTGTTGACTGAGCTAACAAAGAGTCAAAACACCGAAAAGAACTGAAGTTCAAAAATGACAAAAGACTTAGTTGGCAAGAGCTAAAGGAGTTAACTGGTTGTTAAACATTGTTTTCATTGAAAAGTTTAAAACCAAAGATAAGTTAAAGTTTTAAAGCATTTTTATTCTAGCTATCAAGGAGAGATCTACGAGATAAAACTGAAGTAAAGCTTTAAAGAAAGATTGGCTAGAATTGCAGATCACGCCAAGAACAAGAAATTAAAGAACTTAGAAATGGTTGAATAATGTCTATAAAGAGAGAATATAATTCATTATGAATTAGGGGAGTGAATAGAGAAGAGGATGTTGAAGAGAAACTGATGAAGAAAGACTTCAATCAGACCTGATCAATCAAGCTCTTGAGAACATAGCTAATTCTGCGGACACTGAGTAACAGAGCACAACATCAACGAGCAGAAAGAAGTAGAGCAAAGGTACTAAAAAGATACATTGATTAGAAAGGTATTATGAGCTTACAATAGGTCTAAAAATTTGCAAAGTATACTTGTATATGTGAACAGATCATTTGCTATTTCAATTTAACCATTGGATCAGAAAGTCTCTTAACCGAGAAGGACTTAAAAATCCTTTATATATTGAGATACATCCTAAGGAGTATCAAAAGTTTTGGTCATGAAGATAGCATAGAGATGCCAGATACCAATTGACAAACTACACTAGGTTTGGTCATGAAGGTAGCATAGAGATGCCAGATATTAAGTGACAAACTATTCCATTTAAATCCTCTAACAAGGTCAAACCTAATAGTGTGTTTGTAACCTTTAACAGGGTTGGTTCTTCACCGAGCTCACTTTAGAAGAATAAAAATTTTGGGTTACCGGTCCCAAGTGGTTTTTCCCTTAACAGGGTTTCCACATTAAAAATCCATGTGTAAATGTATTTATGAGTCATTACTTTAGTTTTTTTCAATATGTACAGATTGATACCAGAGCTACATGGAGATGTATAGATTGATACAAAATCCTCAGTGAAATGTCACTTCTATTTCCATTCAAAGAAGCCAGCAATGTACAAAAGAGCAGAGCCTGTGAGGGATTTTTATAGGAAATATCGGGTTTCAATTTGAAAATACAAAATAGAAAATATGCATTATTGTTTGGATAGGTAGAAGCATATAGGGAGATAGGGCATGAAAAGAAGTTGATATATCCAAACACAGTAATATAAAACCCTCAAATAAAATACACAAAACCATCAAAGTATTTCCCTCGTTATTCCAAGCCATGGTTCAGATCAAGCCTTCAGAGGTACTCACAAATACCCAGCACGGAGAAAACCCTCATGGCTACATAGAGTGAATAGTGAGAAGTTAAAGTTTTTGGGCATTTAACCCTCAATCAAGCTCACATAATGGAAAAACACATCATAGTAATGCATAAAATATTGTACATAGTAAAGATTTGCTGCAAAACATGGAGGGTTTAATTCAAGTATCTACAGGTGGAAATCATTAGAAAACCCACTGTTAGATGTATAGAATGGAGAAGAAAAAGGGGACAAGTAAAGATTCATAGTTTGTATGTGTATTGAACGAAAGATCCGTGGCCTACATGGAGGAAAAATATCGCTAGAGATACAAAACATTATGCACAGAGGAGAAAGGTGATAAATTATGTTAATTATAGTCTTTCTTTTTTCAATCAAGAGCTTAATCCATAACTCAGCTAAGATCTTTATGAAAAATTTGTAGAAGATCAAGGGTCGTCTACCTTATTTTTCTCAAGAACTAGGTTCAAGGGAAAAAATAACAACATTGGTCTACAAATAGTAACCATGTGAGGTCAATATAAGGAAAAGAATTCAAAATAAGCCTCCAGATCCTCTCATTCTCCATTGAAACTCCAATTTCCATGATCAAACCCCAGTTCCATATTTCTAGTGGCGACGCAAAATGAGTGAGAAGATAGGAAGTGAGAAATGAATGATTTTAGGGTTGGTGGATTTTCTTTAGGGATTCAAGTAACAGAATGGAGAAGAAAAAGGGGGCAAGTAAAGATTCACAGTTTGTATGTGTATTGAACAAAAGATTCGTGGCCTACATGGAGGAAAAATATCGCTAGAGATACAAAACATTATGCACAGAGGAGAAAGGTGATAAATTATGTCAATTATACTCTTTCTTTTTAAATCAAGAGCTTAATCCATAACTCAGATAAGATCTTTATGAAACATTTGTACAAGATCAAGGGTCTGCCTTATTTTTCTCAAGAACTAGGTTCAAGGGAAAAAATAGCAACATAGGTCTACAAATAGTAACCGGGTGAGGTCAATATAAGGAAAAGACTTCAAAATAAGCCTCCAGATCCTCTCATTCTCCATTGAAACTCCAATTTCCCTGGTCAAACCCCAGTTCCATATTTCCAGTGGCGGCGCAAAAGGAGTGAGAAGATAGGAAGTGAAAAATGAATCATCGATTAAAAAGAGTTTTATGCTTTGACCAAAAATTAAAAAATATGGTTTCCATATCATATTTTAATATAATTTCTAAATAAGTAAAAATATATATTTCTTTATTTAGAAATTATTTATTAAAATAAATTAAAATTTTGAAAATAATAACCATATTTATTAAGGTGAAATTAGAAAACCACTTTAATTAAAATAGTTATTGTTTTCAAAATGGTCAACGTAAATGAGGGGTTGATTTTAATTTTAATTTTTGCATGAACAAGGATTGTAAAATAATTATGAAATGCTCAATTATAAACTGCTTAATGATTATTATTTTATTGCAAAAAATAGATTTTTGCGTGGTTTGTGGAGTTTTGGAATAGATCGTGGATAGTTCAACTTCAATTGAAAGCCCCTCATGGGTTCACATTGGTTCAACATGCTTCTAGCACACTTAACTCCTTAAGAGTTTTAGTTCCTTCCCCCTTTTTAGGTATTTTTCTTTCAATTACGACTCCAAGGGATATTTATAGATTTGGAGGAGTTTACAAGGGCATCTTAAGTTCTTGTTCAGTTGAGATTAGAGTTACTTTCTCAGTTAGCTTTGTAGTTTGGGTGAGCCTTCTATAAGGAATTTTGTTTTATTCATTGTTTAGAGGGGTTGTTTCTTTTTGGACCAGATAATTGTCGCTTTGAGAGCTCTTTCATGCTGCAAATTTGTATTGAAACTCATGAATCTCATTTTTTTCTGTAACAACTACATTTCTTTGATTTTAATAGAGATACAAGGCCTTCCTTCATATTTGGAGTATCAAATTCATGGTTGTCTTTGTGTTCCTTAAGTGATTTTAATTTTTGAATTTTCTTTCCCTCTTATAATTATTAAGGTTTAAGAGCCTTCTTAGGAGCTGGTATTACATTTTTTTGTGAGGGTTAGTTTTTATCTAGGATTAATTATGAGTGCAATTAGCTTGTTCATATTTATGAGAACAAAAAATATTTGATGGATCACCTCTTAGATTTAGATTTAAATTGAATTCATCCCTTCTTACCCTTTTCTCCTCCAAATATAGTTTTAGGTGATCAATAGGGGAAGCCAACCCACAATCTGGAGATTGACTTTTATTATAGGTACACACACATGCCTGAGAATCATTCCATGTTGCACAAGATCGTCGAGTTTAAAAACTTGGCATAGTGGCTGCAAATCTTAGTGACAACAATTTTTGGCACGCCTAGTGGGACGGTTTGGACAGTTTCAGTCCAAGATTTTCCACACAATTCTAGTTTTAAAGGTGTGAAAATTAGTTTTATAGCCTTTGGAGGCAGGATCCAAGCACATACCTAGCATCTCTACAAGGGAAAATATACTAGTTTTACAGATACAAGTGCTGGTATGATTCAAAATAAATTCATGTTCCAATTTCTAGCTCTTTATATGAATAGAGATGCCAAGTTTGTATGGACAAAATGAATTCACCCCACCATATCATGAGAATATATAGGATGCTCATTGATGACCATATTCAAATCACCCCAAGCCTATTTTTAGTCCAAGTTACCATGCTATAGAAGGTTTCTAATATGTTCAATTTTCTCCCAATAAATATGCTCCTACATAGTTTCCTAATTAGCCTCAAGATCCTCAACTTCAGAGAGAATACCAAGAGATTAAAAATCAACATTATAGTTTACAAGATATGTTACAAGATTTCACCAAGAAAATAGATAAAATTACTAGGGAGCGTGAGATCCAATCACAACTGTGTTGGTTGTTCCAGGTGATGGATCAGATCCACTCGGGTATTAGCCTTATCCCATCGACATGGATCTGATATCACTACCCAGCTGACGATAATTTCCCCACAAGAAGAAAAAATCCTCCTACACTTTGGGCTCTGCAAAACCTAGGTGGGTAAACCTATAGTGCATTATTTTAAGCAGGAGACAAGATCTGAATGAAACAAGAGGATTGCACAATTCAATAGATATGGCTTCCCATGAGATGTAACATGGCATACTAGTGATTTTATTTCAAATTCAGTTGATCAACTCTATTCTAATGATGTTCATTCACAAATGGAAGCCTAAAAAAGTTAAATGCAACTTAATGTAAACAACATGAAAGTAAAGTTGATTCATATTCTTTAGTTGGTATGGAGAAAAAAAAATATCATGTATGGATCAATGCCTAACTTAGGGCAACAGAGTCAAACAATAAACTGAATTAAATTCTCATGAATGCTCAAGGCACAAATCACTGTAATTATTATATGTAAGTTCCTAAAACTAACAAATCCCTCTCATGACGATTAGATATTCTTTCTTAGGAATCCATATCATATATGAAAATCACTTTTGTTTATGCGTAGCAATTTCAACCCCTTCCTCAAAGGAGAGCATATGAAAAAACAACACAAAACACATAAAAAATGTGAAGTTGAATGCAGATATAAACCCATGATTTATTGAATTTAGATAATAAGCATACATTCAATGGAGACAAACCTAAACCAATCACATTATATGCACAAATATGAAATACCTTCATTCATAGAGAAATAAATAAAATCCCCTTTTAAACCCTTACTTCTTTAAAAATAAGTTACCCATACATTTACGCTATTACTACCTAATTTTCTCCCCCTCGGTTTCATCCTTGGAATCCATTTTATAACTTAAGGGATGTAACAAGCTATAGGCTGACTGCAAATTTTTCCCAAAAGCATCTTTGACTGCCATTGGCTATTTGTAGAGGACTTCTCTCACTTGAAATTATGTTCCACCCATTTTTTCCTCTAGTATGGTTGTTGGGTTGGATTGCTGCTAGCCAATAGGCCCAAATGACCTAGTGTCTCTAGGAAGTATTTGAGTCTTACCACTATCACACCTGGTGGGTCAATGTGAAAATAGAGCAGAACATGCATGATGTGGATAATCATGTGACCAAGTGGAGGTCCTTTAAAAATTATTCCCATACTCTATCCTTTGAGGATAGAAGGCTTTTGATGTGTCTCATGGGCTGATGCATGCCCAAGAGCCCTCTTGTGTTTGTTTCACAACCAAATCCTCCCACTTAACCCACCTCTCACATCATAATAAGGGGCATCAAGGATAAAAATATCCTTCAAACATCTCTTTAGAAACCTTTAAGTGCTCGAACAACTCTTTATCCACAAACACTTTATGGATTTAATCTTTGTATAATTCTTGCAGCTGCACCATTAACAACCATATCACAAGCTTCTTGGACATTTTAACCAGTAGTGAGCTTGAAGGGCTCATTTTGTGAGATCATATGTATAAACTCAAGGGGTATTTATTCTCAACCTTGGAGATATTTTCCTCTGGTGACTTTCTTCTCTTTACTGATGTAACATCTCTAAACAAATCCTGCAACAATGGTCATGATCTTATCTGAAACATGATCACAATCCAGCTAGAGTCACTAGTACATTTGAGGCCTAATTCTAATGGCTATCTATCAAATATTCAATGCCTATCTGTCATTTATTCAACAGATGATGTTGTCAGATTTATTTCATCAGAATATTCTAGGGAAATAGTAACCGTTGTTAGGAATAAGGTGTCTCAACCCTGGATAATTCCTATTCTTATTATTTGTTTTGAAAAATGTATTTCTTGCAAATAATGTTGATGTGTCGGCATCTTGAATTGTGTGTAAGGAGATCATGGCTAAAACGGTTATGACGAATTCCTATGACACGTAAGAGCTATGTTAGGAAGATTCAATGACAGGTGAAGACATGTGGCAACTGATAAATGTTTCCTATTTTCTCGGAGAATGGTAAAAACCCTAATACGGTTATCGTTAGGAGTAGCCCTAAAAAGTGAAGCGCATGATATAAGCATTTTTTAGGGTTGCGAAGATAAGCGATGCGAGTGTATTGT
>MU226052.1:2867701-2897259 GCA_018584345.1 Thuja plicata | reverse complement strand
GGTTGCAATATCTTTGTTAAAGTAGTTAATGAATCTGTAATTGTAAGGATTGAAAAGAATTTGCACAATACTTTCCTATAGAGATTAGCGTAGGAAGCTGTTTCCGCACCTAAGTTTCCTTACAACCGTCACCTTTGTGACAGATCTTACCAGAAAAAATGACCACTAAAATTCTTTTTTTTTTTCTTTTAGAAATTTCTAACGGTATACCTGTCATAAGTATAGCATTCCCGATGGTTATCCAGTTCAATTCTAATGGTAAAGTAATTCATTAGCATCGTACATTGGTGTCAAAACTTCAAAATCACCGACAGTTGTCTAGTGAAATTTCCGCCAATTTTTTCGTCGACATTATGGTATCTCCGTCGCAACTATAGGATTTTCGATGGGTAAAATATATTTCTTTTGACAGTATTACCGTTGAATTTATATCATCACTGTAAAAAATGGGTGTTAGAACATTCAAATGTTCTCTTAATTAATGATATTCGATAGCAATATGCTTTGTCTTAGCATGCATGACAGGGTTCTTTGAAATGTTTATTGCACTAGTATTATCATAGTAGATAATCATTGGTTCAAGAATTTTCATATTCATACCTTCCAATAATTTCTTGATCCATGCAATGTTAGAGCAATTTGCAGCAGTAGCCACATATTCTGCTTCTATAGTGGATTGTGAGATGCATCCTTTCTTTTTACTTATCCATGTGACAAGTCTATCACCCGTAAAGAATGCTCCTTCTGTTATGATCTTTCTGTCATCTATGTTTCCATCCCAATCAGTCTATATAGACTTGAAGCTCACATTTGCCTTCTTTATTATACCAAAGACCATAGTCTTCAGTAATCTTTAGATATCTCATAATTCTTTTGATAGCAGTCATGTGTCATTCCTTGAGATTAGTAGAGAATATTGCAACTATTCCAACTGCATGTGCTATATCTGGTCTAGTATGTACAACATACATTAGCTTTCCAATCATTGATCCATATAAGGTCTGATTTACCTTGGTTGACTTGTCTTCCTTTGTTAGTTTGCATTTGGTTGCCATAGGTGTTCCAACTAGTTTGGAATTTTCCATCTTGAATATCTTGAGAACTTCCTTGATGTATTTGGATTGTGTGATGTAGATGTCTACATCATGTTGAAGAATTTGTAGACCAAGAAAAAAATTGATCTCCCCAAACATTGAAATCTCAAACTCTTTTCTCATTTCATCAGCAAATGATTTGCATAACATATCATTACCTCCAAATATGCTATCATCAACAAATATTTCAGCAATCAGAATATTATCATCAATATCTTTTTTTAAATACGGTTTATTGTTTTCACTTATTCTTACAAATCCAATACTTATGAGATAAGAGTGAAGTCTTTCATACCATGCTCTCAGTGCTTGTTTCAATCTATACAAGGCTTTGTGTAGTCTACAAACCATGTTTCTTAAGTTAGGATCAACAAACCCTTCAGGTTGTTCAATGTATACTTCTTCTTCTAGTATTCCATTTATGAATGCAGATTTGACATCCATTTGGTATACTTTGAATCCTTTGAATGCAACATAAGCAAGTAGGATTCTTACTCCTAGCCTAGCAATGGGTGCAAAGGTTTCTCCATAGTCAATACCTTCTTCTTGTGCATACCCCTTGCATACTAATCTTGCTTTGTTCCTTGTGACTTCTTCATTCTCATTCAGTTTATTTTTGAATATTCATTTGGTACCAATAACATTCTTTCCATCTGGTCTAGGTATTAATGTCCATGTTTTGTTCTTTTCAATCTGCTAAACTTCTTCATTCATTGCACTAACCCATTCCTGATTATCAAGTGCAGTATTAATAGATTTAGGCTCTAAATCACAAATCAAACATCTAGTGTTCAGTGACTTACATCTTGTTCTCATTCCAGCATTTTTGTCTCCTATGATATGGTTTTGTGGATGGTGTCTTCTGACATACTTGGAAAGTACAAGTTCAAATATTTGTACATCATTTTGATCATTATCTTGACCTTCATTTTGATGTTCATCGCTCAATACATCATTGTGAGCATTTTCCTGATTTTTGATGTTTGTAGCCTGATGCTTGGGTGCATTGTTCTGACGCTCGATAGTGATACATTGTTTCTTGGGCAGAGTGTCAAGTTCTTCACTATAGACAAACCTGTTGTAATATTCTGGTTCCTTTATGCTTTCCTCATCATTTTCCTCAGCAAATTCATCCACTTTGACATTTGCACTTTCAATGATTTTGTTAGAGGATTTGTTAAGACATTTATAAGCTTTGCTTTTGGTAGAATAACATAGAAATATTCCTTCTTCACCTTTGGAGTCAAGCTTTCAATTTCTATCATCTTTCAAAATATAACATTCACTTCCAAAAATTATGAAGTAACTTGCATTGTGTGTGTATCCATACCATAGCTCATAGGGTGTCTTATTGGTGTCTTTCTTCAATTGAACTATGTTTAATGTATAGACAACAGTACTAGCAGCTTCTTTCTAGAATATTTGTGTGATGCCTTTCTCAATCATAAGTTTTCTAGCACAATCAACAATTGACTTGTTCCTTCTTTCAGCAATCCCATTTTGTTGTGGTGTTCTTAGTGCAGAAACCTATCTTTTTATTCCATGCTCATTACCAAAGTTAGTGAGTTCATCATAAATAAATTCTCCTCCTCTATCTGACCTTAGACATTTTAGTTCCTTTTCACTTTGTTTTTCCACTATTTCTTTATACCATTTAAACATCTTGAATGCTTCTAATTTCTCTTTTAAGAACATAACAATCATCATTCTAGAATAATAATTAACAAAGAGAATGAAGTATCTATCACCATAGTATTTCTTTGTTATCATTGGTCCACATAAGTCAGTATGGAATAATTCTAGAATAGCATTAGATGTGTAGGTTTTTCTCTTGAAACTAGGCTTTGTCATTTTACCTTTTTGACAATTCTTACACATGACATGGTCGGGTTTTGACATGCTCGGTAAGACTCTTACTTTTCTTTTATTGTTTATCGTAACCATGTTGTCAAAGTTCACATGACATAACATTTTATTCCACAACCATATGTCTTCATTTTTGGCCAATAAAAAGTGGTCTCAATATTATTGAGATAGAATAGGTTACCTTTTGTTTGTTCACCAATACCACTTAATCTTCCTGATTCATTAAATATCTTTTCCTTTTTGTTCTCAAATGCAACTCGGTGTCCTGTGTTATTCAGTTGTGAAACACTCAATAGATTATAGTTAATTCCTTTCACCCAATATGCATTTTCACATCTGATCAGATTATTTAACATGATGGTTCTTTTACCCTCAACTGGACAAGGTGAGTCATTACCCATTCTTACTGATCCACCATTATAATATTCAAAAGTCTCAAAAAATTTCTTATCTCCAGTCATGTGGTGAGTACAGCCACTATCAATAATCTAGACATCATTTTTACTAACCTTAGATATGAGTGCACTCTCAAAATACCTTTCTTCTTCGTCCTAATCATCCTTCATAGCAACAAATACCACCTCAATATCTTCATTAGATTTGGTGTCAGTATTTCCATCTTTGTTCTCTACCAGGTAACAAGCCTTCTTCCCTTTGTCCTTGTTGTCTCGGTTATCTCTTCTGTCATATTGTCAGTTGCTTCGGTAATATCGGTCATCACCTCTGTCAAACTTCTTTTCATATGATCTATCATTGTTTCTATCATCTTTTATTTTGTTAGGACATCTAGTAGCAAAGTGTCCAATCTCTTTACAATTAAAACATACCAATGGTAATTTACCTTTGTATCTACCTTTGCCTCTTTGCAATCTTCTAGCCATTAGTACTTCAATCTCATCAAGTTCTTGGTTATCATGACCACTTTCACCATCATTTATCATAGTGTGTTTATGACTTGATTTACTTATTTTCAAAGAAGATTTGAATGTAGACTCAATATATGGTAAGACATTGTTGTCAAAGTTGTTCATCTCAAATTAAACAAGTATACCAATCAAACTATCTAGAGTAACATTGTTATTTGCTAGTGCTCTCATTTCTTGTATAAAAAATACTCTAATAGCATAAATAGGTAGTAAGGTTCTTAGAATCTTACTTACCACTGTTTCTTCTTCAATTACACCTCCTACTCCTCGGATAGCATTTACAACCTCTTTGATTATGCTATTGTACTGAGTGATTTTTTCTCCTTCTTTCATTCTTAGGTCATCAAACTTTCCTCTTAGGCTTTCAGCCTTATCTCTTAGCACATTTGTATCTCCTCCATGTACTAGCTTGAGTTTGTCCCATATTTTCTTTGCATAGGTGCATGATTTGACATCTTCAAACTCAACATCAGAGAGTGAGGAAGCAATTTTTGTCATCATAGAATTGTGTTCATGCTTTTATCCCAATTGATCAACTGTCAAAGGTCCATTAGGTAACTCATATTTAGTACCCAAATATTGTGTGACATCATTTCCAATACCTGATAGGTGGAGTCTTATCCTATTTTTCCATGATGCAAAGTTGTCCTTGTTCAACTTAGGCACATCCCTTTTTCTTATCTTGTGATCTTTAGCTTAGGTCGTTAAACCTTCCTTTCAAGAACACAAGCTCTAATACTAATTGTTAGAATAACTGAGAGGGGGAGGGGGTGAATCAGTGGCCTCAAAAATTAATCCAATAATTCAATCCAAAACTTATATCACATATATAAAACCTCTAGTTATCTTCAGTCCTACAAGATGTATGCGTTTAAATAATCTTATCAATAACTACTACTCGAAGTATACCGTTTGTCCTTTTTCTTAAGCTTTGTTGAATATCAGTCTAGCCTTTACCGAAATATAGTAAATAACTTAGTATTTACCGATCAATCCTATTTTAGTAATGTGTAAAGTAAAAAATCAAAGCAATGAACCATATACACATTTGACACATGGATTTTTAACGTGGAAACCCTGTTAGGGGAAAAACCATTTGGGACCAGTAACCCAAAATTTTCACTCTACTGAAGTGAGCTCGGTGAAGAGCCAACCTTGTTAAAGGTTACAAACACACTGTTAAATGTGACCTTGTTAGAGGATTTAAAACTAACAATTTATCACTTGACCTAGCATTCACTATGTTGTCAACATGAAAACCTTTTCATACTCCTTGGGATGTATCTCAATATATAAAGGATTGTTAAATCCTACTTTGTGAAGAGAATTTCTAAATCAATGGTTAAACTGAATCAGTAATGATATATTCATAAATATAATTTAATCTTGCAGATGTTTAGATCTATTGTAAGTCCATAATACCTCTTCTGATCAATGTTCTCTTCAATTCCTTTGTTTCACTTCTTTCTTCTCGGTGAATGTTGTTTCTTCTTTGTTGCTCGGTGTCTGCAAAAATCTTAGCTCTATTCTTTAGCTTGTATGATCAGACCTGCATGAAGACTTCTATCTTCACTATAATTCTATTCAGCATTGCTCACTTAGTAATGAATTAGTTTTCTCTTTATATAGACATGATTTCACCATATCTTGTCCTTCTTGTTTGCCTGGTTGATCACTTATTGATCTAGAAAGCTCACCATGATAGCTTTAGTTTTATTCCATAGATCTCTCCTTGTTTTTTGGAATAAAACATGCTTTAAATCTCCTTATCTTTAGCTTTTAACTGATCAATGAAAACAAATTAAACAATCAGTTAACTCTATATTTAGCTCCTGCTAGCTAAGTTGTTTTGTTGTATCCTAACTTTATTTCTTGTTGGTCAACACTTCAGTTGTGCTCGGTGACTATTGCAGATAGCTCAGGAATTAACTTTAGTTCTGTTCAGTGACAACTGCACTTAGCTTGGTAATGATTTCTTGGGAAACACTGTTCATTGGGTAACACTGTGAACTTTTATGCTCGGGGTTCACTGTCACTCGATGTATATGATTACCGATGAAAAAAAATTTGTCTCTTCAGATCTTAAGTGTTGTGACAATATGTGCATGAGAAATCATACCATATCAAGTTGATATCAATGACAGTACAATACATTAACTGATTTAATGTCTTTCATTTTCTTCCTGCAGCTCGATGATCATCAACTTGTCATCTTCAAACATTCAATCAGTTATAGTTCATCAAAAAGCATTTCTTCCACTGGGAAGTCATAACAAAACTAATTCTCCTCTATTTCTAACATTAAGGCCAGAGTAGCCATGGCATAAAAAAATTTGTTCACTTCTCGTTGGATTCGCTGAAAGATGATAAAGATAAAGTTCTTCTTTTGATCATCAACCATCCTCTTATAGAGCGTGATATTTTCATCCTTAGTCTGATATTGGTTGTTTACTTGGTTTATCACAAACTGTGAGTCTCCATAAATGTGTCGTTTTGTTATTTTCCATTCAATAGCTAACATTAGTCCATTTTCTAAGGCTTCATACTCATCTATATTGTTTGTGCAAGGAAAGATCATCTTGTAAGATTTAGGAAGTTTGTATCCTTGAGGTGTTATAAAAATTACACCATATCCAAACCCTTGTTGTATGAATAAGCCATCGAAGAACATTCTCCATGGGTGCTCTATCAAATGTAGAATGACTTCATCAGGAAACTCTATGATCAGTCATTTACTGTCTTCAAGAGGAGCATCCGCCAGGTGATCAACAATGACTTTCCCTTTGATAGATTTTGTGTCTATGTATTCAATGTTGAATTCATTGAGTATCATTACCCATTTTGCTAGTATGCCAGTTAAGGTTTCCTTGTGCAATAATTACTTCAGAGGATCAATATTTGCAATCATCTTGGCAGGGTGTGCGAGCATGTAATGTCAGAGCTTTTGTGAAGAAAATACCACTTCTAGATAAGAATTTTCGATGATTGACTACTTGTGTTCATAGGAAACCATCGTTCTTCTTATGTAGTAGATTTCTCTTTCCTTTCCTGCTTCATCATGTTGTGCCATTAAAGCTCCAAGTGACGTTGTCATAGCTTATATATATATATATATATATATATATAGAAGGAGCGGTTTCCCTGGTATGGGTGCCATTAAAATAGGTGGATTTTCTAGGTACTCTTTGATTTTCAAAAAGTTCTTTTCACACCACTCATCCCATTTGAATGTTACACCCTTATGTAATGTCCTTGTAAAGGGTTGAGATGAATCTTCTGATTAACTATAGCTTCCCTTGTAATGTTCTGATTAGGTTGATATTTCTTGGTGGTTGCATTTCCATAATTCTTGTCACTTTTTTGTGGATCGATCTCAATTGATTTTTCCAAAACAGTATACCCAAGGAGCTTGCTTGATGTTACACAAAAGGCACACTTTTTTGGGTTTAACCTTAAAATGAATTGTTTCATCTTGTTAAAAATTCTCTCGAAGTGGACCGGATGTGTAGTTCTTTTTTATAATTTTTCCAAAGTGTCATCGACATAATCTTCCATATTCTTATGCATCATACCGTGGAATATGGTCTTCATAGCTCTTTGGTATGTTTCTCCTACATTTTTGAGACCAAAAGGCATAAAATTCCAACCAAGTGTGCCCCAAGCACACGTAAAATTTGTCTTTTCTGATCCATAGGTGTTATTTTTATCTGATTATATCCTAAGAAGCCATCCACGAGAGAATACATCTCATATCCTTCTATGAGGTCCACAATCATGTCGATGTTGGGAAGTGGGAAATCATCTTTGGGACAAGCTTTGTTTAAATCTTGGAATTCCATGTAGACCTGATTGATTTGTTTGTATTAGAAATAGGCACAATATTTGAGGTCTAGTTAGCATATGCTATAGCTCTAATGAATTCTACTTTCACCAACTTTTCTAACTCAACTTTGACCAGTAGTGCCACATGGGGATGCATCTTCCTGAGCTTTACTTTAACTAGTTTGACACTATGAGAAATAGACAAGTGATGCATTATCAAGTCAGTGTCAAGTCTTGGAATGTCTGAGTAGGACCAAGCAAAGTTGATCTTCTTTCTCTTGAAAAATTGAGGAACTATTGCTTCTCTTCTTCAAAAAAGGACTGTGCCCAGTATATGGATTGGGGTGATTCTGTTGTTCCCAGATTGACCAGTTTTGTAGGTTCTATACGAACTCAAGACTACTCCTAAAAGTTATTAGGCAAGATATCAAGTTTCCCATCCTCTAGCGCCTCTGAGTGATTTTCACCATTGGATACGTCATTTGTTTTTATTATTTTGGGTGCTAACACTGCCACAAAGTGGGTTTCACCATCATAACTCTGTTTCTTTTTAAGACTAAGAAAATTGATATATCTCTTCATCATGTTCATGCTCATTGCATTTGTGGAAGAGGTAAGATGCTCAATAAAATTTAGGTAACAAGCCAAGGTATAGTCATTTGGGGAAGAAATTAGGTTTATAGGCTTGTTTGGATTCCACTCAATAAGTTCAGGGTGGATTAGGGGAAAATATCTAGTAGGTTCTAAAGATAGCACCATGTTATCATGATCAAGACTTTCATCAGGTGAGAGAAGATCTATTACGACACTCTCTGAAGGGCTGCCTAGACCATGAAGAATCCTAACATCACTATCAGAGTTGTTATTAGTATTTTGTGAATCTAACTTGTTTGATCTAACTGTAGCATTTTAATTCTCCTCCCGAGTAGTCATTAGTTCCAGAAAATTTATTACAAGAATAATCTCAATTCTTGGTGTAGATCTAGTTCTAGTATTAATATTCCTTCCATTATCTCTGAAGTTCCAATTTATGTTTTGGGGAAGGACTATTTCCTGGGTAGTATTGTAACTTTCCCCTTGTTCAAATTGAGGTGCATATTTATGGATGACATCAATCTCAATATATATTGTGGCATCTAAGAGGGAATCTCATTCATACTCATTAGGACTTGTGTCCATAGAACAATGTATATCTAGTACATGAGTAGGGGTGACTGGTTTCCTCTAGTTGGGATGTCTTCCTTCTAGGTCAATCTCCCTACCTTGACCAAATAGGTACTCATGAGAATCAGTTTTAATTCCATTAGATCTACCTAGGTAGTGTGTTATGGTCGTGAAAACTCCTTCATCTTCATTCGAATTTCCCTCTTCCTCTTGGTCATCTTCACCTTCTTATGTTACTACTTGTTCTTCAGCTCCCTGTATGGATGTAGGATGCGGTGAAGATACTTCTATCATATGCACTCATGTGTCCATGAAGTGAGGTAAATCAAGTACGTGAGAAATGGTAACTAGTTTCCTTCTAGTTAGGGTGCCTTTCCTCAGGTTCACCTTCTTGTTCTATTCTCATCTCATCTTCAAGTGAACTAATCTATTGTTGTTAGCCCACCACTTCTTCTTCAGTCAATTGATTCTCTTCCTATGATTGTTGGGATGCTGATATATTTGGTTCAAAGGGGGATCTAAATTAATGTGGAATATAAATTTCTCATTGGTAGTGGAGATTCCTTGTTTGTATATGTAACGGTCTTTCAAAAGATAACTGTGTAATCTTTGCTTCCTCTTTAGTCTCATCATCAAAATACTCTATTTTATTTCATATAGGACCATTGCTAGAGGAAGGATTGGATTTTTTCTCATGGTATCCTTGCCTTATTTTATCTGTTGGACTCTGTAACTCATGGTGTATGGGTTCTAGAAATCCTTTATTTTTTCCTAGGGGTCCTTTTTATTTATACCCCATTTGTTGCATGAGTTGATATCCCTTTCCATATTTCTGTAGGGAGATCTAAACATGTTTGACTTCTTGATCATTTCTTCCTCTCTATAAATCTAGGCAAGAACAACATTTTCTTCATTTTCCTCTAAAAGAGAAACACGAGCTTTTACCATACCAGTCCCTTCATGTATTGTTAATGGCTGGGAACTAGAAGGTTTAAATGATTATGAGGGCTTTCTATAGGACCTGGGGGATGTATGAAGATTGGCCACAAACAACAATGGATGCAATTGATATTCCCCTATTTTGGTGTCTTTAATTTAAAATTTATCTTCAAATTTCCTCAAGAGTGCTCCTTTGGAATTCTCAGCCTCTTGTCCATTAGATTATTCCTTATTATGCGGGACCATGTTGTTGGCTTGTTTCAAATTGTTGCAAGAATAGGTATTATCAGCTAAGATAGAGACCTCCACTCCATTGTGTAGAAAATTTACATAATGATGATATGTCAAGGGGATAGCTTGCATGTAATAGCAGCATGGTCTCCCCAACAAGATGTTTTATGCTAGAGGTAAATCTAACACTTGTCAAGTTACGTATCTCTCAATTGATCTCAACCTAATAGGTAACACAACTAATCCCTTTGATGACCTCTCTTCTTCACCATATGCCTTTATGTTTATTTTCCTCCTGGGATCTATAGCATGCTCTGAGAAACCCAATGCTGTCACAAGTTTTAGGGTACAAATATTCAAACTGGTGCCTCCATCTATCAAGATGTTCTTGACTCTATGCTTGTGGGTCAAAACTTCTATATGCAAGGTTGATTATGCGGGTGATTTAGTGACTTATCATCTTCTTCTAAGAAGGATAGATAATGAGGTGAGGTCAAGTGACTCACCATCATTTGGAATTGGTTGACATCGAGCTACTTTGGTACATTTGTTTCTAGAAGGGAGGTTTCGAGAATATCCTTACTTGACAACAAAATTTTAAGCAACTCTAGAATGGAAATTTGGTCGGGGGTTCTTTGTAACTAATCAACCAAGTTATAATTTGTAGATGGGATTGACGAGACCAATTAATTTGATTTCAAGTGTTTTTTGTTGATGTAATGGGTTGTTTAGATGAGGAGGCTACTTCCTTAAGAGTGACCATAGATTGATTCCTTGTTATAGCAATGGTAGATTCAGACTCTATCTTGCCTTTGATGATGATTATGTTAACCGATTGATTGCATGGTTCAAGCATGTGGATTACATTGTCATTATTATCATAGGTGTAAATTTACCTTGGCTCCTTAATTCTTTGATGATTCCCCTTGTTCATAAGAGGTATAGGTTGTTTAAAAGATTTGTGATCATTTTTTGAATGATGTCCATCAACTGTGATGGTTTCATTATCAATCAAGTCTTGTATGAGGTGCTTTAATTTCATGCATTCTTTACTCAAATTTCCCTTATTTTTATGGTATTCGCAAAAGTGATTATCATTCCAACATTTGGGCTTGACTGTTGGTTCCCAAGGCTTTGAGTATGGTGCCGTGATGATTTTATTAGCCAAAAAATTCTTTAATGTGCCTTCAAGGGGTTCTCTTAGAGGAGTAAAGTTACACTTGGGCTTTGGTATCCATAGTGCTTTGTCCTTCTATACATCCTGGTTATTATTTGATGTTGATGAATCATTCACATTGTTCTTAGCATCTTGTATGCTACTAGATAGATTGAATATTGGTTCCTTGGGCTTGAAATCATATGAATCAATCACTCCATCATTGACCACATTCTTGTTCTTGTTCCAATATTTTTTCTTGTCTTTACCATTGGTGTTATTAGGATTGTTTAAATTTTTAGTGTCTTTGTATAAGGTGAGTTCACCTTTCTTCGCAAGAACCTCTTCAATTTGGATAGCACTTTCCACCAATTCAGTAAAGGCAGTATGCTTTTGCATCTGGAACACATAATTCATCTCAGGTACCAATTTGTTAATGAATATGTTTATTTTATCTATTTCTAGGATTTGTCTACGATACCTTGTGAACATTTTTCTTCACATTTGAATAAATTTAACAAAAGGTTAACTATTTTATTGTTTGGTGTTGCATAGATTCAACATGGTGACAATATGTAAGATGTTGTAGGAATAGTGCTAGATGAATTTATGCACAAGATCATCAAATGTTTGAATGACTGGTGAGAGCTTGGTAAATCATTCCAAGGCCTGGCCACTGAGGCTTTGAGGGAATAGCCTTATTAGGTATGTCCTTTCATGCATAAACTCCATGATAAGGGCACAAAATTCTCTCACATGGTCTTGAGGGTCACCATCCCCATTGTACTTGTCATACTTCAGAATCTTGATTTTGGGAGGAAATGGTGGCATGTGTAAGTTCTTAGCAAATGGAAAGGGACATATAGACTCCAGTGAGTATTTATTAGAGGATGGTTTTTTTACTTTCTTCAATTCTCTAAGTTCACACCTCATGTTGTGCAACTTTTGGTTGAGAATGGTGATAGGAGATTATTCCTTGTGTTGTATTGGTCCTTCAATATCAAAGTCAGGAATAATTTTAACTCCTGCAGATGCTAGGTGCATGAAGTACTTATCCTTGTATAGTTGCATGAGGATTGGCATAATCTTTTGACAGTGTTTTTCCTATTAACACCTTCTAATTTCCTCTTTAGTAGGTTCCTCAATCGAGGAGGAAACACTAGTATGGTGGTTTTTCCTTCCTTGGCTAGATCCTCAGTCATATGCCGACATGGTTGATGTGTCTTGATGTTCAGTATGACTTGATTCATGTTGAGATCTTGATTTTTTAAATAGGGGTATTTATTGATATATAGTTGGTATGTATTGATTTGGAATCTTTCGAGTAGATCTTGTTTTTTGATAGGACGAAGGTCCTAGAGTAGAATCATCGATAGATTTTCCATTTGAATTAAGATCAACCTTTCATTGTTGGCTTCTAGTTTGTACCAACATGAAGACAATCATAGTTGATACTTTGAGATGACTACACTGCTGATTCAATATCAAATATTTCCAAATGACCACTTGTTTGAGAGTTTGGTAAGAGATACGTTGATGAAATATTGTTGAGCCCGGTACAAAGTATCGTGATTTGAGACCTGAATGTCTACTAGACAAAACTTGTGACCGAGCTGGTTGAGATTGACTTTGGATGAGATAGAGCACATCAAGTAAGACCATTCGATAATCTAGAATAAGAGACAATGATATTTTAAGCCACTTATGTCTGGAACTGACGATTGTTGTGATGAGGTATAATGATTGATTTAAGCCACACAAATAAGAAATAGGATGAACATAAGGACATCGAGGATCAAATTAAATGCTAGATTACAATGTAAGATCATACAATATTTTTGATTTTCCCAAACGAGTTGCTACTGTTAGATTTTTTTATCATATGACAAGTCTAATGGGTCAAAATGGAAGTGTAATGCAGGGACAATTTGCCACATGCCTTGGATGAATTTTGGACCAATTTTCACAATTTTGAGGTGGTAATGTCAATGTGTGAAAGTGTCTTATTCTATTTTGGTGTCAGTTTTGGGTGATTCACAAACATTAAACACAAAGGAGTGAAAATCAAACACACTTTCTATCCCTAGATTCAATTGGCTTAGTGAGAAAATCCTTGTTTGTTAACTTAGGTACACACTCAATAGCTAATCATAATATGACCACCACCATCCACGCAATGGGTATAATAATTTCGTATTAGCCAACTCAAAACACTAATGGGGGAACGATATAACAAGTGGCTTGGGGGATTACTATCTCTCTTGCACTTGGATTATCCACTTTTAGAGGTGAACTAGGTGGCTACTACTCTATGGAATCAAGTAAGGGTTTCCGTTTGAGTACATACTTTATGTCCACACAAGTGCGATACAGGCGTATAGCCCCACAAAGAACCTTAGCATGAGTAGTCACATAAATGTGATTGAGACCCTAGGGCCCTATGTGTTAGGTGACAGTGGATTATAATCTCAAATGGTACCTGACTTCTGAGGCTTTAACCCCAAGAAGAAAATTTGATTAACTTGAGTTGGAGTGGTGTGGATTACACCTCATTCTCATGTGGGTCATTCCTGGGAGCTTTTTACCTCAACCAACGGGCCCATCTAAAAGGTATTCATGAACTAAAATGGATAGAAAAGAGAAGGTATGGGTTTTTTATTCCTCCTCGAAGAGGAGTAGAGCATAATCTCCTATTTCTCTTTGTTTTTCCCAAACATGTCAAATACTCCAAATTTGCCCAAAAGATTGCTTTCCTAAGACAAGTCAAACATGTCTAGGTTTTTGATCTTCCCTAAAAGGAAAGAGAGCATAATCCCCTAATGTTTAGCTTGGCTCACACAAGAAGTCCCCTAATTAGACTAGGTGCCTAGATAACCATTTAAAAAACATGATTATTTGGTTGATGGAGACTTAGGAAACCTATAAACACCACAAGCTTAGTAGTCTTAGAAATATTTCTTTCTTCTTGAAAACATCCTACAAGCACAAAAGGATTAGTAGTTTTCAATAACAAGTGTTTTCTAGTGTTACTTTGGCAACCAAACCTTCTATTTGATGTCCTACAAAAACATGTTAAGCTACCAAATCAAAGAGCCAGAAGACCAACACAAGCATATTAGAGGTTAGAAGTCAAAAAATAATTCAAATGAACCCTTAAAAATACTCTTTGTTTTTGAAATGATAGAATATAGAGGACAGATTGGCATCAAAACTCATACGGCAATACATGACTAACCATACGACAAAACATGGAAAGATGATCCCTCGTACGATAATTAAAGTAGGTTAGTACAAAAATATAAATAAAATGAAAACACGTACGATAATACATATATCTTGAAATCACAAACTAATGGTTACTATTTTTTCGTATGAGTAGGTATGATAGGCCATACGACAATGATCGCAGTTTCAGAAAAATGTTGAAAATATTGAGAATTAGGGCCAAAAACTAGTTCGATCCCCACGGTGGGCATCAGATGTATGTGTATCAAATGTGGCCTTCAACCTACAAACAACCAAACACTCAATAAACCATTAGCTCAAGGGTTAGTGATCATCAAATTGAAATCTATCATTGTGTAACTACCCCTAAAATTGCCTTATTGCTTCCTAGATGAAGCAAGTTTTATTCTTAATAGATGCTCATCAGATTGGAATTTAGAATCAGTGACTAGACAACTCCAAAATGAAATATTCAAAGGATGGGTGTGATGCATGAACTTGCATACTTTCCCTTAGGATCATGAAAATGAAATGCATCAATGCAACTAAGCTAAAGGCATGATAAATATGAGTTTAATCTAAGAGAGATGCAAAAAAAATGCTAAGAAATTGAAGCTAAGATTCTATTTAGGAGAAAAATGCACAACACTAAGCTACCATGAAAATGCATTCATATAATATGACCAAAAACCTAGAATCAAAATAGCATTATGATGTTACTTCTAAAATTTGCCTCTTTGAGCAAGGAGAGCTATCCCTTTTATAGGAATTTCCTCAAAATGAATGAGCGAGATTTATCCATAAAGGGTGGTTGAGATGCACTCTCCTTCAATCCATGTGGGCTTGATCCGGTAGAAGATTCTTGATTGGTCAACTTTGTGTTTGTTTGGGGGAGAATAAAACAAATTTGGTAATTATCCCCTTTTAATTGTTTTTATTTGGATTTGTGTGCTCACACATATGTGAGGATGTGTGAATGAGTTCTTTTAATTAAAAGGATTAGGACTTTTAATTAAACCCTATAGT
The DNA here is from genome assembly GCA_018584345.1 of Thuja plicata. Taxonomy (NCBI): domain Eukaryota; kingdom Viridiplantae; phylum Streptophyta; class Pinopsida; order Cupressales; family Cupressaceae; genus Thuja; species Thuja plicata. The sequence continues at coordinate 2,881,810 of MU226052.1, read as the reverse complement.
TCAAGCAATTAAATAATTTAAGCTTTGATTGAGAATTTGATTCAATAAGTATGATTTGATTTTTCAAGCGAATTTGATTAAATACTTACATAATTAAGGTCTAGAAATAAATGCCTTTGATTTAGGATTTTTCAGGCCAATTAATCTAATTAGGGGCTATGCATTTACTAGACTAATTCTAGGTGATTACACTAATCAAAATTTTCAAATATGCACTAACCCTTTTCCATCTCATTCAACCAATACTATTGAGCAACCTTCTTCTCTCATTGACTATGATGATAAAGTTGATGAAGTCCCTCATATTGTCAACCAAATTGAACATGCTCTACCTCAACCTGAACCTCAACCTTCACCTCAATATTTCATTAGTTTGGATCCTTCTGAAACAATTAAGGCACCTGATGGTTCTCTTTACATTTTTGCTAGGGTTGATGCTACTCCTTCCAGTGGTACCCTTGCTGATCCCACTTGCATGGTGAATTTGATAACTGAAGAGAAAATTTTTAGTAAATGATTGCATAAATATTTCTATGATAAATCTTATGTCTTGATTCAAACTTGCAATGGTTTCCTTTATCCTTCACATGGTTCCATTTATTTTACTGTGGAAGTTGGTGGTAAAACTTTGGACACTACTTTCATTGTTATTCCTACTTCTGAGTAATTTCAAGTTAAACTTGGTCTTCCTTGTCTTACCTCTATGAATTCCATCACTTATCCTATTAAAAAATGTGTTAAATTTCCTCATGATGTATAGATCATGATTGTTAACAATATTCTTTATCAGTCTTTTATGCCTCGAGACTCTATTGACCTTGATTTCTTTTGGCCATACATTCCTCAACCAACAAAGGTTCGTCCTATTTTTTTTATCATACCAATCCTTTAAGATTCAAAATATTTTTGAACTTATTAAACCTAAGGATGATCCTAGTTGTCGTATTCTTCCTACACCACCTTTTCCTCCTTATCCACAGCCTCTTCCTTTCATCTCTCAACCTGGTTGGTTCCTTCAGTTCTTCCTCCTAAAGAAGAAAAGGACCTGATGTTGATTGATCCTATTCCACTCCAAATATCTAGTAAAACAAAATGTAACCATTCTCATGATCATATTCATAAATTTCATGCTAGTGTCTATGAACGTACTTCTAAAAAAATTTGTTCATCCCATACTTCACTTTCCTTTGACCAACCCATGCTTGAGCCTATGAAGGAAGTGAATTCAAACAAAGTTAAAATGAACAAACATGAAAATAATATTCGTATCTTGGATTCTATTATAATTAATGTTGATGAAGAAGATACTCCTGATGATGATTTTCATAATACTAACAATGATATGCATGCTATTTATTCTGATGATATGTATGAAACTATTGATCTTGACAATGATTTACCAACTATGTTTTCACAACAGTGATCTATCACTCCTAATCCTGAACATAGTGACCTTTCTTAACAGTAGGGTCCTTGTTTGGCTATTGTTCCATCTATTGTTCTTGATATTTCTCCTCTTGTGATTTTCCCACCTTCCCTAAACACTATGGACTGAGATGGGGGGCAGGCGATATGCTTAACTAGGACCTCTTGTCTATTGGATCCTTTGTTTTTCTTTTCTTGTTTGTCATGATGTGTTTCAATCATGATGTGTTGCTTGTTATATGTCTTTTTTAGATTTATTTAAATGACCCTTATTTCTCCATTTACAAAAGGCGATAAAGAAATTTCCATGTTGTAATAATTATTCTATTTGTATCTTACTTCTTCTATATGTTGTTACATGTTATGTTTTACACATTCCATTATTTATAAATGTGCCTGTGTGTTGTCTGTTTGAGATGATGCAAAGCGATAACACCTATTCTTTTTGTTCTTCGTCATGCTAACCATAAATAATCTTCTTTGTCAATCTTACATGAATTTCTTCCATTGTGTTGTAGTTCTACTTCCTTTGGGGAGTGATGACAGTTCATTTTGACATAATTATGATATACGTGACTTATCATGTGACCTAATGACCCAACAGTTGGTAGATCCCTTTTTTTCTCTCTTTTGTCATGTTCTTATTTCCTTTGATTTTCCTTTCTTGGGGGCATTTCATAGTGGAAACATTTCTAGTATATGTGTGTATGCTCCGTTAAAGCCATTGCTCCCGTTAAGGGATTTGCAATAGCTTTAACATGGGGGCATACACTCTGCTCACATCTACACACACACACACACATAATCTTTTGATGATGATTTAAACTTTGGATCCCTCAATGGACATACAATCCTTAAGGAATGATCTAATGCAAGGAGAGATAACACTCAGGGCCCAGGGCACTACCGAGTACCAAACCAACCTTGCAGATACAATGTGGAGGCAACAACACACAGAGTGAGAGAAGACAACAATAGATATCTTTTATTAATTGATCAAACTCATTACATGTCAGGTTGTAAGGCCTTCCTAGTTTTGTCCCTGTACATTCATATGAATTATAGAGTTATCTTCATACATACAAGGTCACAAACCTGCCTTCCAAGTATTACAATACTTAGTCTTCTATCACAAGCTGATACCAATTCTTTTCTACTTAACTTTTGTACTAAAAACTTCCACTACTCTAAGAACAAAGAACCAAATATATACAAGAGTACACCAAAGAAATCGACACTCAAATCCCTAAGAGAGACACAGATTTAGGTCCACATAGATCCCAATGAGGGACCCCACATTAGTTACACCACATAAATTAAATGCAGAAGTTGGACAGATCAGGATAAACAACTCGGGAAGAGATCACCGAGAAACAATAACCATTCGGTAAAAGCATACCCAAGCAACAGAAATCAGCACACACTGAGACCTGTCGATAAAGCAAGACAGAAAGAATACTCGAGCAAAAGGGTAACTGAGAACTTCACCGAGCAATCTCCAAACAAGATAAAGAACAAAAGCAAAATTATTTTTGGTTGAGCAAGATTTCTAAGGACCCAAGATGCTCCTGCATCAGACACCTGGGGTACAAGAAATTATTCTGTGAATCATGTATCAGGTCCAACCTGAAATCAACCTAACTTAGATTGAGAAACCCAAGATGAGTCCTCAATCAGTATGTTCTTCGATTTTATTAGATAATCCATGTATTCCATTCCTCTTGTGCTTCTTCCAACTCTCTATTTCAAAATATGTTCAACTTCCTCTATCTGTTTCTTAGGATAATCACTCAGTACTATCACTTCTTCATTGGATTCATGATACTCATACAAATCTGAAATATTGAATATAGGTGATATATCCATGTCATTAGGTAATTCCACTTCATAAGAATTTCCACTGTCAAATCTTCTCAGTATTTTGGAAGGACCAAATTTCTTCATCTTCATTTTTCCATATGTTCCAATAGGAAATCTGCCTTTCTTTAAGTGAACCATAACTGCATCACCAACTTCAAAAGTTTTATGTCTCCTTGATCTATCTGCACTATCTTTGTATTTCTGATTACTTTTCTCCAACTTCTATTTTACATCTTCATGCAATGTCTTCATAAGCTCAGCAAAATCCTCTGCTTCAACACTTATTTTCTCTTCTCCAACAATATCTCTCAAGTCTGATATACCTCTTGGTTGTGTGCCATGAACAATCTCAAAAGGTGTCTTTCCAGTGCTTCTATTTACTAAATTGTTGTATGCAAACTCTTCTTGTGTCAACTTCAAATCCCAATTACTTGGTGTGTCTCCAACTAAACATCTTAACAAATTACCCAAACTTCAGTTTACAACCTTTGTTTGTCCATCAGTCTATGGATGAAATGTAGAACTATATTTCAACTCAATATCCAACTTCTTCCAAAGTGTTTTCCAGAAATAGCTAAAAAACTTACTGTCTTGGTCAATGCATAATCACAAATGTGAAACTCTGCAAATAGCTATATCAACAACTCTATTAGAAACTCCACTCTTATGCTTAATCACAAATGTGAAACTTTGCAAATACTCTACCCATTTCATATGTCTTTGGTTTAAATTATTTTGACTACCCAGATATTGTAAAACCTTATGATCAGTATACAACACAAATTTATTTGGCATCAAGTAATGTCTCCACTTCTTCATAGCTTGAACAATAGCATGGAATTCTTGATCATAGACAAAATATTTCCTTTTTGAATCATTCAAATTTTTACCAAAGAAAGCAATAGGTTTACCTTCTTGAGTCAACACAACTCTAATTGCACTTCCACTTGCATCACATTCTACTTGAAATACCTTATTGAAATCAGGTAAGGCTAACACAGGTAATTCAGCAACCTTAAGCTTCAGAGTCTCAAAACTCTTGTCAATTCCATGTGTCCATTTGAATTCTCTTTTGTCTCCTCTCATTGTCTGATCAGTCATAGCATTACAAATAGAACTGAAATTTCTGATAAACTTCATGTAAAAAACTTGCCAATCCATGAAAGGATCTTACCTCATTGACATTCTCAGGTGTAGGCCAACTAAGTATAGCTTCAACCTTCTCAAGATCCATCTTTAAACCATAAGCAAAAATCACAAAACCCAAATACACAAGTTCTTCTTTCATGAAGGAACACTTCTTCAGATTTATTAGCAACTTTTCCTCTTTCAATCTCTGCAATACTTGTGTTATATGCATCAAATTCTCTTATCCAGTCTTACTGAATATCATAATATCATCCAAGTATACAATCACACATTTATTCAATAATTTCTTCAAAACTTCATTCATTATATGCATCAAATGCTCTTCTCCAGTCTTACTGAATATCATAATATCATCTAAGTATACAATCACACATTTATTCAATAATTTCTTCAAAACTTCATTCATTATATGCATCAAATTCTCTTCTCTAGTCTTACTTAATATCATAATATCATCCAAGTATACAATCCACTCATACAAACATTCCTTTGTCTTGAAAGCAGTCTTCCACTCATCACCTTCTCTGATTTTGATATGATTATATCCACTCTTTAGATCAATTTTGGTAAAATATCTTGCTCCACTCAAACAATCCATTATATCATCTATTATTGGTATAGGAAACCTATACTTCATTATGATATTATTGATTGCTCTTGAATCAATGCACATTCACCATTTTGCATTCTTCTTAGGTGCCAATATAGCTGGTACTGTACAAGGACTCAAACTTTCTCTGGTCAAGCCCCTGTTCAACAATTCATGAACTTATCAGTTAAGCTCTTCATTCTCGGTCATTGTTAACCGATGTGGTGCCTTGTTCAGTAAAATAGCTCTAGGAATTATATCCATACAATGAATGATATCTCTCATTGGTGGAAAACCATCAGGGACATTCTCTGAAATGATCTCCTTGTACTCAGTGAGTAGATTCTCAACTTCTACAGGAATTTCATTTTCTAAATTCTTACTCGGTTTGTTAGGAATAAAAGCATAAAAAATATCATTTCTTTTCAAATCTTTAACAAAGTGTCTACCTTCCATCAAACAAAATTTCAGAGATGTACATAACTCACCAATAGATTCTTCAACCAAAGGTAACAAGATTTGTTTCTTACCATCAACCCAAATAGAATATCTATTCAATCTTCCATCATGTATAGCATGTCTATCATATTTCCAAGGTCTACCCAACAAAATATGACAAGAATCCATTGGCATAATATCACACAACACCTTATCATAATACTTTCCAATTTTAAGATTCACAAAACATTGTTCACTCACCATTAATGTATGCTCATCTTTGATCCATGAGATCTGATAGGGTTTCAGATGCTTCATCTTTTCCGACTACAATTTTGTGACCATTTCCTCAGATTCCAGATTCTTCGAGCTTCCACTATCAACAATCACCTTCCAAACTTTGTCTGAAAATCTACATCTAGTCTTGAACAAACATTTCCTGATAGGATCTTGCTTATCTTTATCACTCCATAGTATCCTTTGGATCATGAGATTTCCTTCCTTCTCATGTTCATTCGGTGACTCCTCTTGCACCAAAGCATTTTTGCTGCTACTAAATTTCTTGCTTGCATGTGTACACTCAAAATATTGATGTCCTTATTCACCACAATTATAACAAGTTCCTTGCAAACCTCTTCTGCTATAACCACCTCAGGAGTAACTTCCTCTTCCTCGGTATGAACATCCACCTTTCCATTTAGTATTTCCTTTGTCTTGAGATGTGTCTGAAATTGACTTGTCTGGTTCAGATCTACTATTTTCACCTTGAGATCTACCTCTTCCTCTAGGGAAGCTACCACCTCTACCTCTTTGTCTTTGTTCATATCTCTTATTCAATTTCTCCTCAGCTTTTAGGGCAAACTGATATGCCTCCTCAATGCTCTCCATCTTTACCAAACTGATCTCATCTTGTATAGAACTTCTAAATCCATTTAGATATCTTGCTACTCTTTCCAACTCATCTTCAACATGTCCAGATCTGATGTCCAATCTGTAGAATTCTTCAGTATAATCCTTTACCGATCTATCTTTCTACTTCAAACTTTGCATTCGCCAAACTAGGTTAATCTGATAATCATAAGGTAGAAACTTGCCTTTCGATTTGTTTACCATCTTATCCCATACCTTTATTTTGTCTTTACCTTTTTTCTTTCGATCCAATTGTAGATGCTCCATTGGCATAATATCACACAACACCTTATCATAATACTTTCCAATTTTAAGATTCACAAAACATTGTTCACTCACCATTAATGTATGCACATCTTTGATCCATGAGATCTGATAGGGTTTCAGATGCTTCATCTTTTCCAACTACAATTTTGTGACCATTTCCTCAAATTCCAGATTCTTCGAGCTTCCACTATCAACAATCACCTTCCAAACTTTGTCTGCAAATCTACATCTAGTCTTGAACAAACTTTTCCTGATAGGATCTTGCTTATCTTTATCACTCCATAGTATCCTTTGGATCATGAGATTTCCTTCCTTCTCATGTTCATTCGGTGACTCCTCTTGCACCAAATCATTTTTTCTGCTACTAAATTTCTTGCTTGCATGTGTACACTCAAAATATTGATGTCCTTATTCACCACAATTATAACAAGTTCCTTGGAAACCTCTTCTGCTATAACCACCTCAGGAGTAACTTCCTCTTCCTCAGTATGAACATCCACCTTTCCATTTAGTATTTCCTTTGTCTTGAGATGTGTCTGAAATTGACTTGTCTAGTTTAGATCTACTATTTTCACCATGAGATCTACCTCTTCCTCTAGGGAATCTACCACCTCTACCTCTTTGTCTTTGTTCATATCTCTTATTCAATTTCTCCTCAGCTTTTAGGGCAAACTGATATGCCTCCTTAATGCTCTCCATCTTTACCAAACTGATCTCATCTTGTATAGAACTTCTAAATCCATTCAGATATCTTGCTACTCTTTCCAACTCATCTTCAATATGTCCAGATCTGATGTCCAATCTGTAGAATTCTTCAGTACAATCCTTTACCGATCTATCTTTCTACTTCAAACTTTGCATTTTCCAAACTAGGTTAATCTGATAATCACAAGGTAGAAAATTGCCTTTCGATTTGTTTACCATCTTATCCCATACCTTGATTTTGTCTTTACCTTTTTTCTTTCAATCCAATTGCAGATGCTCCCACCATAAGGATACATGACCTTTCAGATTTGTACTTGCAATCTTGACTTTCTTGTCCTCTGATACATTCTCATACTCAAAATACTTTTCCATCTAAGTTATCCAGTCAATCAATTCATCAAAATCCAACTTTCCACTATATTTAGGAGGATTAAACTGAGGTGTGGACTTAAAACTTGTCAATGCTCGCAAGAATCTCTCTTCTTCCTGATCCATCACAGGTGCAAGTGCAACTTCAACTTGAACTTATTCAACTTCATCATCACTAACATCCTCAAGATGTCTTCCTCTGCATTGGGCTATCTCAACAGCTTCCAATCTTCCATCCATCTATCTAAGCATATCAGCTAGACCTAGATCTAAAGTTCCTCTCCCACGAACCATGTTGAATAACTCTACAATTGTAGGTCAGATCACAATCTGTTACTGCACAACAATATCAACCAACTAGGGTTAGGGTTTACAAGAAGGAACTTAGATTTAAACTTCACTCTAATACCACCTAACATAAGGAGGGACATCACTCAAAGCCCAGGGCATTCTCGAGTACCAAACCAACCTTGCAGACACAATGCAGAAGCAACAACACACAGAGTGAGAGAAGAAAATAGCAGATATCTTTGATTAATTGATCAAACTCATTACATGTCAGGCTGTAAGGCTTCTAAGTTTTGGCCATATACATTCAAATGAATTACATAGTGATCTTCATACATGTGAGGTCACAAACTTGACTTCCAAGTATTACAATACTTAGTCTTCTATCACAAGCTGATACCAATTTTTTTCTACTTAACTTTCCTACTGAAAACTGCCACTACTCTAAGAACAAAGAAGAAAATATATACAAGAGTCCACCAAAGAGGTCGACACTCAAATCCCTAAGAGAGACCCAGATTTAGGTCCATACAAATCCCAATGAGAGACCCCACATTAATTACGCCACAAAAATTAAATGCAAAATTTGGCCAAATCAGGATAAACAACTCAGGAAGAGATCACCGAGAAACATCAACCACTCAGTAAAAGCATACTTGAGCAACATAACCCAACTTGGTAAAAGTATACCCAAGCAAAAGAAACCAACTCGGTAAAAGCATACTTGAGCAACAGAAACAAACACACACTGAGACCCGTCGGTAAAGAAAGAAAAAAAGAATACCCGAGCAACAGGGTAACTAAGCACTTCACCGAGCAGTCTCCAAACAAGCTAAAGAACAAAAGAAAACATATTTCTGGTTGAGAAGGATTTCCAAGGACCCAAGATGCTCCTGCATCATGATCCCTTCTTTACATTTTGGATCCCTTAATGGAAATACAATCCTTAAGTATTGATACCTCCTATTTTCTTTTTGATCCCTTATAGACATACAATACTTAAGGAAAGACCACTCTTTCCAGATCCCTTATTGATATACAATCGTTAAGGACACATCCTAGATGGATTGACTAGCCATCTTTTGCAGCACTTTTGTGTGATTCACAGTAAGACTCTCTCTCTCTCTCTCTCTCTCTCTCTCTCTCTCTCATTTGGATTTGATGAGGAATTAAGCCACTTGGGGGCTTGATGTTCCCTTGTCTCCTTAAATTTGGCGAGATTATCTTAAGCATTTGATCTACTTTACTATGAGCATGAGCTTGTCTCATACTCCTGCTAAAGTGGGGGCTAAATGTATAGATCTAAAAAGTTAGCACCCATTAATTTGGAAGCTTTGGGACCTATTTGGGCCCCATTTTAATGATCTCCTTAATTATGGATGCATTTATGTTGTATTTTCCCACTTTTCTCACTATTTTTCCCCAAACCCCTTAATACTTCTTGGGCCCCACAAATTCTACCTCAAAATTTACCCTCCTAGGTATAAGTTGAACCTGTTTTGACATATACCAGGTATAGGTCAAACCACTTTTGACCTATACATTCGGGGTTTAAAATTAGTGGGTTTTGGGCCCGATGCATAGTATTTTCAATTTCCCGCCCATTGAGGTCAACCTCCACAAATTTTAACCCTAAAATCTCTATAAAAGGAGGCCTCTCCTCTTCATTTTTCCATCCATTATATATATATTGCAGTCTACTATACATTATCTATATTTTAATCTACTATCCATCATCCACTTACATATGCTATCTATTACATCCATTTCATTGCAAGCATTCTAGCCCAATATGATTTTAAATAAGAAAAGATTTCCCAATTGAGCAAGAGGATCCATATGGAGAAGTGGAGGAATTTCCCAATTCAAAAAGAGGATCCATATCCTTTCCTTCTCTATTCTATCATATCAAGCATGCATACATCCATGATCCATTATTTAACGAGTGTAGATCTATTGCATTGGTGAAGACATCCTACCTTCTACAATTCAACATTCAAGGAAGCAAGCATACATCTTTGTGGGTATAGAGGATTTGTATCCATCCACAAGGGTTTGGGAAACAAGGTGAATACTTAAATTTATCTTTTTTTACATGCTTTACTTATTTTATTTCAAGGTTAATTCCTAAACAGGGGATTGACCAAGGCAAGCCCCTTTCCCACAACAATTTCCTCTTCTCTCTTATGTGCAGGCACAAGTTCGGAATGGAGATCTAGTTGTAGATATGGGAAACCATTTGGAAGAACTTTCTAGATCCATTTTCTATTTTGGACTCCAACAGTATTGGGTATAGGTAAAACCTTCAACATATACCCTGACATTCCAAGTACAGATTCCAATTATAGACCTAGAAACACAATATGAAGACTTTCCAAGATCAGATTTCTATTTCTTATTTTGAACCAATTGGGTATAGGTAGAACCTTTTACCAATACCTAGGTATATGGATAACCACTTTAGACCTATTCCTGAGATAGAACAAAGAGTTGCAAGTTTTAGAGTTGCAGATGACAGACTGTTGGATCTAGGTACCAAGATATTTTGGGACTATGTTAGACAGAATATCATCATTCACATTGTTTCTCTTCCATATTAGGGTACATACATTCTTATTCTTACATATTTCATATACTTGTCTACTTGTCTACATTAGATCAAATTTGTTGTTGTACCTTGCTGTTATAAGATCTCTTATCATTTATTTCCTTACATCACAAAAATATACCCTAAATTCTCCCCTTAGATCTTGCTTAATTAAGGTGCAAAATCCTAGGTTTCTCAGTTAAAAAGTACTATGAGATTAATTATCCTAATTAATATTAAGTAAAGTGTAATTAGGAATATTTAATTACACCAACACCTTTCTTTCCTAAGTTTTTCTTTCTTTCATCTCACTCGGTATTCTTTTACAGTGTTTCTTTAAACAGTTCTCTAGTTTCTTTCAGGATTTTATTATCTCCTTTTTCCATAATACTTTCTATTAGTGTTCATCATGTTTTCATATATATGCCTCATGGTCTTCCATAATCTAAATAGTCGCATCTCTTTAGGAGCTATTACAAATCTTTCCTACCTTTCCATTGATCTAGAAAGATTCTTGTTATGAATCACTTAATCAAATTGTTAGATACACCTATGGATCAAAATTATTATTAATTAGATGGTTGATGTATTGCATGTGAAACATATCATAGAAAAAGTGTATTTGAAGCACAAAAAATAGAATAAAGGAGGCAGGAATTGATAATGGAGTTCACCACTCAGGGCTACATTTATGGATCTGCCTAAATTGTGAGCTATTTTCCATTAATGATGATAACCCTACAAATGCTTAATTACATCACTTTGGTTTCAAATCTACAAGGACAAATTAATACATCTCCCAGGAAGATTCAAGCCCTACAAGCTCTCCTTGATCCAAAAGAAACAACGACATGCCCTCAATGTAATAACCAAGTCTATGGCTCAGCTCAGACGCGCGGTCTTCACTGACATCACCTAAAGTCCATGAGTTTTCCTTTGTTCAAAATAGGAGGGATTGGTGCACAAAACCATTAAAAATTCACTCACTAGAGGAAACTTCCCTCCAAGTACATAATAAATTTGTCAAACATCTCTCTTGTTACAATTTGTGATAAAAATATCATATTTTAATTCTTTCCCAAGCTCTCCTCCTAGCAATTCCCAAGGATTCCCCCTTTTACAAAGATCAAAATACCTCATTATATACATTTACATATTCTAAATAAGGGGTTTAACCAAATTATTTTTATCTCTCTCCAAATTCCCTATATTAAGCCCATAAAACAAATGAAAATCTTTAAAATCCTTTTTAAACCCTTTAAAGATTTTGGGATTTAGGCATGAGATATGGTTAAAAACTTATTATGGGGTTTTTGGCCCCTTAGAATCTTTGCAATCACTAATATCCCAACAAAATAGAATTTGGTAAAATCAATCCCAAGAAATTTTTATAACACATTGGCATTTGGGTGCACTCATAGTTGGTAGGTTGGCGATTCGAACCTCGCAACTTCTATTCAATACCTTATTGTCACTTTAAATAGAAAATGTACATTTTCATATACCATTAGTGTTTATAATGGTATGTGGGAGGTTACAAGTTTGAACCCCCTCAACAGGTTTTTAAAAAATAACTACATGTCAGTGGTGCCACATGGTAGCCATCCATTGCACCAAGTGGAACTATATTATTTTCCGATGTATGACACATTTCATAATGTGGTTGGTCTGTGTCACCTGTGCCTACCACCACAGCATCCTGACACCTATCATCACCTAGTTGATCCACGCTAGCTATGCATGCCACCTTAGCATCCTACCATGTGTCAACTCTAGTAATGCCACATCAACTTGCGAATGTCATCATTTGTACCTAGTCAAATCATCTTTTTGGTAACTTTGACTGGCCATAACTTTTTCATACAAATTTTGTTTGAGCCCGTTCAAGTTGTGTTGGAAAACTACTAACAAGCTCTTCAACTTGATTATATTTCCATCATGATTTGAATACTTTCACTTTTTAGGATTATCATCGCCTAATTGCCTACCCCACTCTCACAGAGGTGACCTTTAGGGTCTAGCAAAAACTAATTTTTTTCCACTTTAATTTCTCCTTTTATCTCTAAGTTTATCTATCATTAAATCCAAGGTCCTCAAAGAACAACTAATGTTACCAAGAGTAGGGAAGCTAAAACCTAGAAAAATATACCCAAAAATATCTTATGTAGTTAGTTTTTTCCTCAGAGGACAAGTAAGAGAAATAAACATATGTGGAAGGAACTCAAAATGTATGCTTATTCACATCATCATTAACCAAAATAAATAAGCATTGATAACACGTAACACATAGAATTGGAACAACAATATCATCATAATTATATCATCATACTAAAATGCAGGTCTTAGTCTCTACTTTATAGTATCACAACTTATATCTCATTCTATATCATTTCTTAGTTTCAAATACTATTTGCAATGATCATATATATAATCCACATGAAGATTCATGTATTTTTTTAGTTGGTCATTGATCTATTTCTATATTAGAAACCATATTTAGTAGCCTAAGTTAGCTCTATCCATGGTCTATAACCTACCAAGAGGATGTTGAATAAAACCAGGTGCTAAGAAGAGGGGTTGAATTAGCACAATTTAAATTTTAAAACTTTATCTTAGATCTTAATTAGTCCAATGAACAATAAGAAGAAAATAAAGTAATAATTCCATACATATATGAACATTAGATATACGTGGAAACCCAAGATGGGGAAAATAATAGTAACAAATGCACTCATTACATCCAAATATTTGATTACAATGTTCTAGGTCAGAAGCCAAGAAACTCACTATCCCTACCAAATTAGACACACTTCCAAGGATTACACTAATCCTAGAAAAACATAAAATGTAGATTTTAATAGAACCTCATCGATCTGGCAATAAATGAAAAATGTAACCTCCGGATTCGTTGTAGTGACCTAGTTTGATTCACCAATATGTACCTTAGTTATGACTTGTTCACATAAAGTTTCTTTCGCACTTGAATCTGTTGGAAATGAGATAAGTAATTGAGAGGGGAGGGGTGAATCAGTTACTTCAAAATAAATCCTTTGTCCCTTAGATTTCTTAAATACTTTAACATTGTTACTCGGTCAATTAAGATATTCTTTTGTAACCCGAGTGTCAAAGCAATCTTTATAATATCCAATGCAATTATACTTTAGTGAGTAAGTGCAGAAACATAAAGCATGAAACAACTAACATATACACAGGTGACACCAAGATTTAACATGGAAACCCAATATGGAAAAAACCACCAATGTAACTAGTTACTATTTTCACTCTTCTGAAGTGAGCCCTGTTAGGAGGCAACCTTGTTAAAGGTTAAAATAACACACTGTTAGGTGTGACCCTGTTAAAGGATATAATCACCATATGAGGAGTGGCCTTGTTAGTGGTCTTCAACACTTCAACATAGAAATGCTACCTTGTGAGAGGATTTACAAAAAGACTGTTAAGTCTACTCTATTAAGAGATTTGAGATCACTGCTACAATTGTTAGAGAGTAACAATGAATTGACCT
>MU226052.1:2840656-2861594 GCA_018584345.1 Thuja plicata | reverse complement strand
TCTAGTTGAGATATCTCTAAAGTCCTGATTGACATACTGATTGAAAAACAACCATAACTTTCAAATAGTTTAACCTTTTTGAAATCTGAAACATGCGTCACATTCTATGCTTCGCCTACTATAAGAATTTTTTTTTTTTGCAATTTTGTAAAGTTTAGAATTAGTTAAGGTGGTACGACACGAGAGTTTTTTTTATTTTGAATAAGTTGTAGCAGAAAATTCATAATTAATTATTTATTGGGTAAAAAATTACACAAAAATATGCATCACATCCAGGCATGAGTCTACTACTTATATTTAGAATCTTGTGAAAATATATCATCATTTGATTAAGATTAAGGTGGTCAGATATACACGTAGTTTTTATCTTTTTCCTAAAAATTTTGTACTACTGCATTGAAATCTAAAATATTGAACAATTAGATTTTTTTTTAGAGAAGGGCTAGTAGTTTAGAAACTAGATTCAATTTCCTCCAGATTTTGTTCATTAGTTTTGATTGAGCCAAACTGAATTAACATAGCCTCTTCTTGACGTAAAATTTGTTGAAAGATGACATAAGTTAATTGAGATGCTAACAAAGGAAGAGCTAATTGAGAATGAATATTAATGATAAATTGTTGAAATTGTCTAGGAAGACATTTTTTTAAAATAATATGAATTAATCAAATTTCAGATAAAGTTACTCCTAATCTAATTAATTGACTTTGAAGCGAATCAAATTTAAGTAAAAATTCATTCATGGTTTTGAAATCTGTATACCTAAGATCTTCCAACTGATCTTGGAGTTGAATCTTTCAAGATTCATTTGCACTATCGAAAGTGTTTTTCAAAATTGTCTATGTTGCATGTGCTTCAGTACAATGAGCAATTAAAACATATAAATCTAGATGTAAAGAAATGCCTATAAGGCCTAAAGCCTCACCATTTTTAGTGAGCCAAGCATCAATGTATGCCTTAGAAGCAGTAGTAGCGGCAACAGAAGCCACACTACTAGCAATATCAAGAATATGTTTAAAGCAAAAAATAAAGGTTATATGAGTTTTCCAAGTGTGATAATTGGAATTTGCTAATTCAATCTTTGGAATTAATGTCCACATAATGAATTAATATAAACTTAAATACATGAGTTAAAGTATACAATAATGAAACTAAAAAACCAGTTTAACGCGAATAGTAAATAGAATATAACAAAAATTTTAAATACTAAAAAAATTTAAATTATTTGTTAAACTATGAAACAAATTTTGATTGCAATAAATAATGAATTAGCAATTGTTTACAATTTATAATGAAAAAATGAAAGTGGGTTTAAGACGATTTTAAAAAAGATAAGTGAAACAAAATGTATAAGTGTTTAATTTTATTGTTAAAAAATTTAGAATAAATTTTGTTAAATTTAAACAAATTTGAATTTGAAGAGTCTAATGATAAGAAAAGACATTCAATGGAATCTAATGATTAAATAAAGACTAAAATAGAGCTGAAGAAATCTGCATAAATTAGAGAAACGTAAGATAATGATGAAGTGATAAAATGAAAAGAATATAAACAAAAAATGATAACAAATGCTGCCAAGAGGGCACAGGAAAAAATGATTGGACAACATGAAAGAAAATGAATGAAAATCTTCCTGAAGGAGAGTAGAGCACAAAGATCAACCAAAGTGAAGGTTTAAACCAAGGCACAATGTGTTGAGAAGATTTGGATAGAAATTTTTTTTTGCAGAGATATGACTTTCTCAGAAATACAGTCCTAGTGCAGGGGCAATATCTCCCAAAGAAACCATTGGATTTGGATGAATTTTGGATATGTTGGTAAGAGAAAAATTACAAAGCATCTGACTGAAGTGATTGGTGAGATAATAACAGCAACAAAAGTTATGATCTACTGAGTACGGGTCTATATAAAACAATACAGTAAACAATGAATGGTTGAAACTAAAAGAGTTGTATTTAATGTTTACATAAAATATGAATGTAAAACACCATAGAAAAATACCAGACAGAAAAATAATAGATATTTAAGAGGAAAACGAGAGGAAAAACCTGCAAGAAAATTGTTAATGAAAACAGTGGTTAGAGCAATACAAAAATGTTAGAACGAGATTATATATTAGCAAGATAAAAAAATGCAAACTTGATAAACCTTCCTGCAACCACAAAGAGAGATCAAGAGAAAATAGATATAAAAGATAACATTAATAAAGATATCAACAAAATACTAAAATGGTTATAAATCTAAACTTGTTTCAAATGAATATTAATGAATCCTGCGAGAAACGTTAGAAATAGATTTTAATATCGATTAAATGATAAAGATCAAAATATGAAAACTAAAAATCCCTTGCGGTTGCTCGAAAAAGGGAATAGATAGATCTGGAAAATGTTATAGACTGGGTAAACAATAAAAAGTGGGTTTGGCAGTGAAATTGCCATACCCAAAAAAAATTCAAAAAAATACATGCAACAAAACTTAGATCGAGAAAACCTGTAAACACTCAAACAAGGATTAGTGGCTCTTATACCATGTTAGAAATATTAAGAAAACAAATATAGATAAGGAAACAAGATATAATCCAAGTGAGAGTTACAAGAATAATTTTACCATAACCAAGTTAAAGAATGACGATTCAAGAACTTTCACCAAAAGCACCAAGAAGCTCAAGATCAACACCAAGACAATGTTTTTGAAAGGTGAAAACTAAGAAAAAACCCTTGTGCATAAATATGAATGAGGCAAGAGAGAGAGAGAGAGAGAGAGAGAGAGAGCTCATTACAATATTGCAAGAATGGGAATGAGAGAAGAGAGAAGAAATCCAACTTGTGAGAACCAACTTAGAGCCCCCATGAGAACCCTTGGAAGTGTGTGAGAGTCATCTCTTAAGTAGATATGAGTGGAGGATTTTGCATGTAACTCTCATACTCTAAGAGTGTCACATTCACATTAGGTGTGTGCCATGTGTAGGAATCCTCTTAAGGAGTAATATCTAATTTCCTTATTAAAGGAATTACAAATATGAGACATGACCTTGGTATATCTTTTAAATATAAAATACCAAGGAAAGATTAATTCTAACATCTTTCATGTTGAAATGATATTGTAGAGTGAAGGATTTTCTGCCTTCTGTAAGAGAAAATTTCCCTTACACTACCTCAATGATTAGGACGTGCGAAGCTAAAAAGAGAAGGGAACAAATCTGCTAAACTACTTGAAAATTAACTAAACTAGATAAAATAACTTTAACTAAATAAAATGAAAATAAATTATATCAAGGTAATATAATTGAATGCAAAAAATGCCGATAAAAAAAATTACAATACGCATAGGTATTTTGACTTCAGAAACTAAAAATATACATAGAAAATGACATACCGTGGAAGTTTGAAGCTCTCAACCTTAGAAAAAATAGGAAGGAAAATGGATCCAGATAGACCATTAAAAATTTTCATGTTTTTGGGCCCAATGTAGGCTACATTGGGCCCCTGCAATTTCTTGGTTGACACTACAACTGCTTAGCTCGGTTAACACTTCAAGTTGTTGGCTCGGTTAACACTATAACCATATGAATGACTAAGTGTTTTGGCAGTAATTGACAATATGTCTTGCCATAAGGTCTATAGTACCAACCTATATTAGGTCAGTGGGGAGTGCGGCTCAGCCACAGGACATTGCTAGGCTGAGCATCGCAAACATCCCAAACAACCCACCTAGAGGAGTCGACGCTGACTCGCCTTGACATTAGACATTAATAATGTCGGGGTCACAGATGGATTTGCATGATGGTGGGTCAGGATCGGGCCTAACCGATCTTTCCACTAGATGTAGTTCCTAGTGGCTCTAGGCCATTTCCAGATGATGGTGAAGATGACCAGGCGCCACCACAGATAGGCGAAGAGGGATCTCCAGATGGGAGTCCTATTAGAGACGCTCCCAACCAAGGAGAGGAGGGGAGACCAAGGCAGAGATAATGAGTGAGATCACCCCCTCCTACAATAACTACACAAGCTTCACCCCCTTTAACGGGGTCACCTGTACCCACCTCATCGGCAACACTATCTCCTAGGTTGGTGAGGATGAGACTTTCGGCAGTGCCAGCTCAAAAAATGGGCACATCTAGGACATTAGGCAATCGTGTGCCCCCTGCCGATCCAGATTGGAAGGTTGTAGATAAGGTATAGATGAGTTATTTTGATGTAGTAAGATGCTTTGATTTTCTGCATGTGTGTCTGTGTGTATATATACACACACACAGATATATATATATATATGTGTGTGTGTGTGTATAGATATATGTATATGTATATATTTATGTGTATATCTATATATGTATATATGTATATATATGTGTATATATGCATATATATGTATATATACATGTATATATATGTATATGTATATATATACATGTATATATACATGTGTATATATATATATGTATATATGTAATTGGTGCTAATACATCTCTTTGTCACTGTGAATGTAGATGAAGTCAGTGAGTGGTTGATCTTCATCTACAATGTCCTAGAGGAGGAGGCACCACCAGTGTTGATCCAGGGTGAGGTCTTGGATATATATAGACTTCGTCGGATAGTTAGGCACCACATCAACCTTTTTAAGCCTATGGCCAGACTCTGCATGGTATATGAGGAGGTGTGAGCCTCCTTGGTATAGAGAGATTCACATCTTGCCATCGTGGATGGCCAGAGAGAACAGATGAGGATAGAGCTGGAGAATTCCCTCAGAGAGTAGGAACAGTCTTAGGTCAGAGCCACTAGTGTCAAGTAGTCATTGGATTCTCTACATCTCCAGATGGATGAGCTCTAGAGATAGCTAGATGCAACTAGGAGTGGCACAGTTACAGACCTAGATCACCCCCAGGTTCAAGAGTTGATGCACGATCTCACAAATTTTAGAGAGTGGGAGGTGCAACCCTGAGTACAAATAGGAGAGCTGAGAGGGTTATGCAGAGCTAGCTTAGTTACTCAGTCTTGTTCTATATCAATGCACCATCCAGCACAGGCCCCATATCTGCTAGGTCCAGCCGGCTCCAGGACTCTTGTACCAGAGTCCTAAGATTTTGATATAGAGATTCTTTTTGATAGATGATGTATAGCATTCTTTTTTTACACACATAGATAGACATCATGTGTTTTTTAGTGATGTGATACATGTACATCAGATACTGATGATATATATATATATATATATATATATATATATATATATATATATATATATATAATCATCTCATATATGTCTCATGTTCTTATTATGCTTTTCCTTTCCATGTATGCTTATGGATGCTTTACATGTGTATATTGTTAGATTAGATGACATCATACGATTTATGTTTTTCATATATGTTTAATTAGATGATCTTATGTATATGGATGTATGTTAGCTTAGACGTATATGTACTTCTTGTGACTCATACATATTGTAGCTTCTTCATCATGATTATCTTATCATTTATACACACACATATACATCACATATGCACGTATAGTTATCATAGCACAAAAAAAATTGCATTCATGATTGGATGTTATAGATTTCCCTTGTGGTACTTCTACATATGACACATTAAGAGAAAAATCGTCATAGGTGTGCTGCATTTATGGGTTCTTTGAGTGGGCTAAAATCCATATCATATAGACCATAGGCTCCAAACCCATAAAACAAGGTGATGATGTATGGATCTAACCACTTAGGAGAGAACTTCCCTCTTTGGTTAGGTGGGTCATTTACATTTCTCTTGTTCTCATAGAGAACGAGATCACCCACCTTAAATGTGCGAGAAAGAACATTTTGATTGTATTGTTTAGAAAGAAATTTTTTTATAAGATGTTGGGGGGGCCTTTAGCTTATGCTGGTCCAACATTTCCATCTCATGTAAATGATTGACAGGGTACCATTATCAGAGATAATGGTGGAAGGAAACCCAAAAAAAGAAATGGTGTTGTTTAGAAGGAAGCTACAGATTGCCTCAGTTATAGTAGACCTTAGTGGGGCTGCTTCTACCCACTTTGTTAAATAATTAGTAGCAATGATGATGAAGATATGCCCTTTCGAGGATTGGGGAGATATCTTGTCGATAATGTCTAACCCCCAAGTTTGGAAAGGCCATGGAGATGTCTATGTTCAAAGCTCCTGAGAAGGATCCCTCATCAGATTGCTATATTTTGGGCATTGAGGATATTTCTTGACAAAGGTAAAGGAATCTTTTTCCATCATTATCCATTAGTATCTCATGCGGATTAACTTTTGTACTAAGGATCTGCTGCCAACATGCCCTCTAGCTGATCTCGAGTGAGCCTCATGGAGAGAAAGGGGTATATCAATCTTATATATATAGTGTAGAAAGAGTCCATTGTATGACCTACGATATAGAACATTACATATAAGATTAGATCACAAGCATAAATCTTTATGATTCTAATGTGAACACTCTTACCCACATATCAGGAAAAATCCCAATTTTTAGATGTGTATATATCAGCAAACCATTCTCCTGAATCTATGTGAGCACATACAATATTCCTAGGGATAGATTGATCTGATACCATTGAAGATCATAACAAGTATACTATAAAGTGGTATGCATCCGCATTGAAATTAGGTTGGACCAAGTAAGTTATGCTTTCGATTGCATCTGCATGTCGTTTTTTGCTCCTAGGAATATTGTCTATAATACAATGGGAGAATTGTCTAAGAAGAGTCAATGCCAATTCTCTATACTAAGATAACTTTGACTTCTTTTCTCTATACTTTTTAGTGATTTAATTCATAATCAACATGTATACAAAGGTGTTTGACCTCAAAAGCAATTGCGATAAATAACCCCACAATGAAGGCTTTGTATTCAGTGATTTTGTTCATATAATGAAATTCCAAGTGGGAGGAAAGGAGAATAGGATTTCCTTCAGGGGATATCAAAATGACACAAGCCCCTGAACATTTTTGACACCTAGACCCATCAAAGCACATGTCCCAGATATGTTCATGATAATGGCTCATAAATTCTCATTATGGAATTGGTCTACAATAGGGAATTCCTTTAGACATGGTGCCGCTGCTAATTGATCAACAATACATGTCCTTAAACTGACTTCTGATTTATGAATTTCAGATCAAACTTGGAGAGTAACATTTAACCCATTTAGTTAATCTTCCTAATAGATCATCCCTAGAGAAGAGATGTTTCAGGAGATCATTTTTTTAGAACTCAATTTTCCACATAGATCAGATAGTGCCTTATCTTTTGTGTGGAAAATACCAAATCTAGGCATTGTTTTTCTATGGCAGAATATCAGGTTTAATAGTCAACCAAGATACAACTAATGTAATAGACAACCCTTTCTTTCCCATCATGATCATACTAAGACAATAAGGTTGTGAGTGTATTTAGGAGATTCTGCGATGTAAAGGAGAAAGGGATGGTCCTACATAGTCGACATCAAAATGGGAGGGTTATCCAAATGGTCCTTGATAGAACCGAAGGCTGCTCGACATTCTTCATCTTGTTTGAATTGCACATCTTTCTTCAACAATCGTGTAAAGGGAAAGTTTATATTGGCTGATTGAGAGACAAATCTTCTTATGGCTTGGATTTTACCTTGTAGACTACAAAGTTGAGAGATATTCCTATGTGGATGCATGTTAACAATAACGTTAATCTAGTCTATGTCAACCTCTATTCCTCTCTAAGAGATAATGAATCCAAATAGTTTTTCGGTATCAACATTGAATGCACTTTAAAGTATTTAATCTCATCTTGTAGAGACATAACCTTTTAAAGATAAGTTGGAGATTTTCAACATGGCGATGGTGAAGGATTTATTTCGCTAAGATATCATCCACATAATCTTCCAAGATCTTATGGATGAAGTCGTGGAAGATAAGAGTCATCGCTCGTTGATATGTCTAGCACCATCATTATTTAACCTGAACAACATGACTATATAACAGAAGGTACCCCAAGGGGCGGTAAAGGTAGTCTTATATTGATCTTCTACATTTATTTGAATATGATTGTATTCCAAGAAGCCATCCATAAAGGAAAGAAGTGCATTGCTTGTTGTCAACAATCATATCAATATAAGGCAACAGAAAATCATCCGTCAAGGATTCCTTATTAAGATCATGAAAATCTATGCATATACAAATATGTCCATCATGTTTATTGATAGGTACTATGTTCGATATCCAGGATGAATAGTCAATGGGATGAATAAAACCAGCCTTTAAAATATTTTCTATTTGGTCTTGACCATCAAAGCGATCCTTGGAATCATTTTCTAGATCTTTTGTTTTACAGGCTTAGCATCGGGTGCTAGGACTATGTTGTGAGCCACCACTGATTCATCAATCCCAGGCATGTACTCATACACCCAAAGAGAAAATGTCAGAATGTTGATGTAAGAGGTTAGTTTGTGCTTTGACTTCTTCCTAAGAAAGGCACTTTCCTACCTTAATGATCCTTTCTGAATGATTAGAATTCATAGGAACATCAATAGTGAAACCTTTTATAAGGACACTGTGGTCATCTAGATGTGGTTCTAAAGGGTTTTAATTAACACGAGAGAGGGGGACTCCTTCATTCACATCTTTGACACTTTCTCCAAAGTAAGCCTAATTCTCCAAATAATAAGGAAATTATCGCTCGTGATGATAGGAAGGAAATCCATCATAAACGCACAAGAACTCTTGAAGAGCCTCTTATGAGGAGAATAAATCCAAAGGAACCATTGTTGGTCTCATATTGGATTCAATGAGCTCTAGTTGGACCAAATCTAGGGACTTAGGGAGAATCATGTTAATGTTTAACCAATGTTTCTCCTTACACTCATAAGGATGATATCATATTCTAGTGGTGTGGCATTTGAACTCAGGTTCTAGGGGAACTTTGATACCTTCATGATCAGGCCCACAACCCCTTCCATCATAACCACACCTAGAAATTAGGTCATAACCTCTCCCAAGATTTACTGAAGCTCTTGTGAACTCTAAGGATTGGTATAGAATAGATGATCAATGTGGTAAGAATCATCAGGCTTAACCGAGGTGTAATAATCTCTTGTAACCACAATGAATGGGATATTTAGAATTTTTAGGTTGACCAAGTCAACCTTATATTCTCCAATAAGAGAATTATAAAATTATAAGGATCCCCAATCATATCTTTAGCACGTGTTGATTTCCAGATTTGAAGGAGCTTCAATAGATTCAGTGGAAAGAGAGTCTTGATCATTCTCCTTACGAGGATCTCTCTTAGGGATCAAACTTAGGAGAGTCGAATCTAGGAAGGTAAATCTTAAGGGGAATTTGAACGTCCTTAGGTTTCTCCTTTTGGGAACTTTCCACTTGAACATCCCCAGCAAGTAAGTTTAGTAAAGAAGATGTCTCCATAGTGGAGGTCAATAAAGGAATGTAATTCTGAAATGTTTGAGCAACTAAAGTCTGACCTACTACTTCTATTTGGCATAAATTCATGGCATTAGTTAGCCTTTATTGTGACCACTTGGTTATTTTCTACAAAATTAACAGACCCATGTAAGGTAGATAAAATTGCACCCAAGGTATATAACCATGGTCTTCCCAATAGGAGGTTGTAGGGAAGAAGTCCTAGTATAACTGTTACCAGTTTTTCATCCTGATCAAATTGATAGAGCTCGATAGTTGTTCAACTAAGTTAAGGTACATTTGATTCATTTTGAAATTTTAATTTTCAGGTGTTATGTTTGAACTGAAAGTAAGAGTGTAGAAAGTAAACAGAAAAGAGAACAAATGTATAGAAAGAAAGATCATTTTATTTTAATCCACGAAGGGGAATATTATAGATAAATCCAAGAATGTTTACATAAAATGTTACAAGTACACTTTGCAATACAGGTTCTTTCATTTCAAAAGAAACAAAAATGATAAATGACCCACACAAGACGTGGGAAACTATTAAACCAAGCAAGAGGAAATAAACATATACATAAGTCAAGACTAGAAAGGGGCTTGAGATCCATCATTTCTTGTTAATGGAGGGTTGTTTTGTACATGGATACGTTGGTGTAAGAATTTATATGTCCTCAGTATACCTGGAAGATGAATGAAAAGGATGTCAGTCCAAGGACTAAGCAATGGGAGATCTAAATCCCACCTCTATAATTTTGACTGCCATACAAATATATTCCAATTACATGCAATACTTTGGAATCAAAAAAGAAAAAGGGAGGGCATGTTGGAGATTTTTGAGATGTTGTTCAAATTATGCATATATATGTCGGCAATAATGTTTTTTCATTGATGTCAACATATTCCTACTATTGGAGACAGTGATCTTGGTTTATTCAGTGAGATTATTTCTGTGGTACAACTACTATATTGAAGATCTAATGTTGTGATCGTACAGTTGTGTTCTAGTATGTATGCACTTGATATTTTTCAACTGAAAGAGGTTTGGATGTTGATTTGAGAGAGTTATGATGGATTTATTAGAGAATGCTATTTTGGTTGTTCAAACTGTGACAGTGTTTCAGTATTTCGATAAGTCTGGATCAGTTAAGCAATATTCTTGGTTGCTAACCTAGTGGTGAGTTCAAGACATAGATGTGTGTCCACAGCTTGAGTGGTTCATGATTTGGATACTAGAATTATAATTTTATTTTATGACAGTGGTTTTGATTAGTGTTCCTGATGAACAGAGCAAAGAAGTGAATGAATTATATGAAAGAGATGTTCCTATTGGTGTCTTTGTATTTCAATTTTCTTGTTAATGCTTCTTGATCTTTTCCTATTCATTTTTTTGGATCGCATTAGATTATGTGATTGGATATGGTGAATTTCATGTGGTGTGTTGATATTATTATGGGTTCTTAGGCAACTTGGTGATGTAGCGTGTTGCAAAGGTTTGTGGTGTGATCTACGGATCTAGAGCATGTTCAAGATTTTTTATGGTCATTTTTATGTCTTAGCTGACATTCAATGGATCACATTTAGTATTAAGGTGTAATGTATTAATTTTTTTTTAATTATGTCCCTGAACGACCTAGTTGAGATAAATTGATGTAATGTGTATATATACGTAATCATTTTGTAATTGTGAAAGTATGAGAGAGTGTGGAGATAGTGTGTGATGTTGAAGAGAAGAGGTATGAGTGGAATATAGAATTGAGGCAGAGATTTAATGTACTTCATTGGAACTATTTTGGCATATAAAAGATCTTGTTTGTCAGTTTGTGAGCTTGGAAAATATGTCCATGATTTGAGATCAGAGATTGATGTAAGATAGTGAGCCTTCCTTGGGATTGATATCCTTCTTATACTTGAGTAGTGATCTCTAGAAAGTGTGCCTTTATGCATGTGCATTCCCCTTTGTATTACTCCTAATAGGGTATAGTACTTTTAACAGAGTGCATGCATCTTGTGGGTTCCATCCCCACTGTATTTTTTCTCCTAACTGGGTTTTAGCATCATAATCTTGGTCTTATGTGTTGGATACTATGTTATGATCTTGGTTTCACATTTATCATTCAGATCTGAGATGAAATTTTACAAGCTCGTTAAAGTTTGATGATATTGAGGCACAACTAATTCACCCGCACCCCTTCTTAGTTGTGTGTTCTCCTTAAGGTCTAACATGGCAAAAATCTGTAGGTCATTGTTTTATGTCTAAAAAGCTTCTTTCATGTGCAGGAAGTAGGTATGTACTCATCATGATCAAAGGCACGTGGAGTAAAATGTGGCTCCCACAAGGGTTGATCCCAATGTGCCAGCAGGTAATAGTGTAGATTAAGAAAATGAAACTATTAAAGGGACATGTGTTTACAACATGGAACCTTTTAGTTGTCATGAACATCATAAGCGGTAAGATAGTAACAATGGAACTATTGAAGGGACATGCCATTTTGACATGAAACCTTCTAGTTTAAATATGACAAAGGTATGTTGCTAAAACATAGTAGATGATTTCATAACATCAAATGGACAACATGAAAACTTTTTATATTTTAGTATATTAATGATACACATCACCATTCATTGAGTACGATAATATAAGGA
The DNA here is from genome assembly GCA_018584345.1 of Thuja plicata. Lineage (NCBI taxonomy): Eukaryota > Viridiplantae > Streptophyta > Pinopsida > Cupressales > Cupressaceae > Thuja > Thuja plicata. The sequence continues at coordinate 2,849,542 of MU226052.1, read as the reverse complement.
ATAAATTTTAGTTACATTCAAGAGCATGATCAGAGAACAATAAATGAGGCATATTAATGTATTTCACAACTACATTCAATAGAGTATAGTGAATGACATGATCACACATTCAATGGAGTATCAGTTCATGATATTCATGACAGTGCCAAAATGAAAATGCTATTGTTAGTAGAACATCCAATGTCACTTAGGATAAAGGATTTCAATTCAAAAGGCACTGGTTCATACTATATAGAAGAAAAGGTCATCATAGCATGGGTTCAACATTAAGAAACCAACAAAGATAATGATTGAACAAGAATGTCAAAGCCACAAGGAGAACATTTTTGCAACTTCAGATACTCTCTGAATATTCTCACTTCTAAGATACAATAACAATTTTTTCATTTTGGAGGGGTCTATGAAAGGTATAATGATTCAAGGTGCATATAAAAAAAGGATGAGAACAACAATGATATATTGAAGCAATATGTTCACAAACATAAAGATAGGAATATGAGAACAAAGAAAATATACAATAGGAAATGGTATTTCTAAGAAAAGATTGATAACACAAGTCTAAACACCTCAAGGACAACCATTAAGAAAGTAATTACTTCAATCTAAAGTAATATTTCTTAATATATTCTAATAGCAATGATGAGCATCACAATGGGAAGGGTCAATTATAACAAATCATTTATTACTCACAACCATTAGAGATACAGAGTCTAATGGCAAAGGGAAAAATAAACATTGTTCATAATTAAATGTTTACTTGAGAGCATACACAATAACCAAAGAGATCAACGGGAAAATGAAAATATTCATTACATACATTGATACATTAGACCAAGGAAATAATAAGCGACAGTCCAACTATGAAGGAAAAGAAGAACATAGAAGAAAAATTTCATGGTGGGGGTAGATATCTCATACCTTGGGATAGCATGTTGTCAATTGATAAGGTTACAAAATTATAACATGTTGTAACAATGTTCAATATATAAACAATGCACTTTCATTATACAAAGAAAAGAGTTATTGTGATGCATGAGCATCCTAGGGTAGTTGGCAATCCTTCTCAACCAAAAATATGTTTTCTTTTTTTTGGAGACTACTCGATGAAGTACTCTGTTACCTTGTTGCTCGGGTGTACTTGTTCTAAGTTGCCTTCTATTGCTCAGGTATGCTTGTTCCGAGTTGGTTTCTATTGCTCGGGTATGCTTTTTCTGAGATGTTTTTCTTTTTCTCATGTATGCTTTTCCCGAGTCATTTTCTATTTCTTGGTGATCTATGTTCTTGAGTTTTCCCTAGTTGTTATTGTTGCTCGATTTGCCACTTCTGAGTTGTTTTTCCTGATTTGGCCGACTTCTACATTTAAATTTTGTGGCATAATTAATGTGGATTCTCTCATTGAGATTTGTGTGGACCTAAATCTAGGTTGATTTGTTTATTAATTGAAATCGACTGGTGCATTTAATATTTGTTCATTGTAGAGTGTATGGCCGACTGGGTCATTTAATTATTATTTACAAGCCGACTTGTGGCAAGTGTGTATAAAAGAGAGTCTAGGTTGATGTTTATAGGGATGAAAAAAAGAGAAGAGGCATGCGAAGATAGATAGAGGATAGTAGAGTAAGATAAGAAGCTAAAAGATTGTAAGTTGCTACAGATAGTTGTAAGTGGGTAGATAGAGATTGCATATTTCTTGGTGGCTTGCGAGCACAAGTTTAGATCTGGTTTCTTCCACTTAGCTATAGGGTAGATGGTAAAGTTGGATCCTATGAGATCTTGTTGAATCTATTGATTTAATTGGCCCTAACCAAGAAGTCCTTAAAGCCCGACATGTTGCATGTAATTGGAATTCTGAGATAATATAAGTTGATATTGATATATCTTGTGTTGTGTTGTTTTTGTTGTGTTGTTCTTGTTGATGGCTGTAAGTTTGGATAGTCATTTATTGGATCCTCCAACCTTGACTACATCAAGTGTTATCAAAGCTACTGGTTCATTTCTTGTGGAGCTTAGGGTTTTCAAAGATCTAGAGAGATGCCTCTGAGAAGACTGGACCCTAGGGTGATTGCATATCTTTCTGAGGAGGTGGAAGCGAGGATAACGGAAAGATTTAGATCTGAGATGGCGAAAATGAAGAATGAAACCATAGAAGGTATCAGAAATATTGGATAGCATAGAGATCCAAGAATGGATTATGGTTATGAAGAAGCTCTTGAAGATTTTGAAGTTGTTGTATCTAGTGGAGATGACAGAGCCAATCAGATAGAGAGATCTGGAGGAGACAAATATGATTGGTTGTGGAGATCTGGAGATCAGTTGAGTAGAAACTACAAAATGGAGGTTTCTAATTTCTCAAAAACATTGAAGCCTGAGGACCTGATTGATTGGATTGGTGAGTTAGAAGACTACTTTGAGCTGGAAGACATTGAAAATCTGCTTAGAGTGAGGATGACACTGACTAAGTTGAAGGGACATGTTTCTTTATGGTGGAAAGAGTTGCAGAGGGACTAAGAAGAAGAAGGTAAGATGAATCAATGGAGGTTGATGGTGGAAAATCTGAAGGCTAAGTTCATTCCTGTTGACTATGAACTTGAGTTATTTAAGAAATTGGAGAATTTGAAACAAAAGGAGATGACTGTGGAAGATTATATTGAGGAGTTCTACAAGTTGACTATTCAGTGATTATAGGACATAATAACCCGACCAAAATAACCCTAGACAAAATAACTCAACCATAATAACCCGAGGACAAAATAACCCAGGGTTATAATAATCCATTCCAAAATAACCCGCAATCAAAATAACCCATGGACAAAATAACCCCATAAGATTATAAAGAAAGGAAAACAAAATTTATAAATTACAAGTATATTTCTAAAAAACATTTTTATTAAAATTTTCAATTAAAGTGTCAAATTATGAGAAATGCCTCTTATGTAATCTAAAATATTATTATTGTCATAACCATCAACTAGTGCTTTTAGTCTTTCTTTGATTTCACGATATTTTTCCTACTTGGTTGTGTAGTGTGTCCAGCCATATATTTCTCTATTTTATTCTCTCGAAGACCCTGTTCTTTTTTCACTGCTTTGATGAATTTCCAGATTGAGTTATGCGATGATTGAAGCAATTCACTAAATCCTCTATGTCATCCCTCAATAGAATTATTGGTTTTGGGAACATAATCTTGAATAGAAGTTCCACATTGTGATTGGAAACTTGGGTGACCGTCTGTTGCCTCTTCTAGTTAGTCTTCCATTCCGTGTATCTTCAAAATTATCAATTATGGGTTGCAAAGTATCCTCATGTTCTATATAATAAGGAGATTGTAGAAGTGTTTCAAATGCATTAATTAACAAGTTTTTTGATCTCAAATGAAAATAATTCATCAACACTGTAACATGTTTGTAGACCTTCTTCTTGAAATTTCCTCCACAAGAACTAAGAGAAATGGAAAAAGCATCCCTGAATAGTGACATTTGAAAAAAATTCAGAAATAGTTCCCTTGAAACCTAATTCAAAATCAATAAGTATAGTTTTTGGGTTTAGATCAGGTTGCAATTGTTTTAATTTTACAAGTACTTGTGTATAAGTGGATCTTGTTTTGTTGGTCATAAGAATATAGATGTGTGGAAATATTGCATCATTTTTCAAGCCATGAATTGTGTACAACTACTGAAAAATACTTGGTACTATTTTAAATGTACCATCACTAAACCAATTTTTAGATTCTTTTAGTAATTGCAAATTTTGTGTGGTGGTGAATATTAAAAAATGATTCTCATCATTAATGTCATGAAAAAGAAACTTTTCCCCTCTATTGGTAATGGATTGGTTGATGGTATAGCTCCTGCTACTAGTAATGAAATATTAGAACATGTAGTACAAATGATATTTCTTGTAGAGTCTTGAGTCAAGCATGCCATGTCTTTCATTTCATTCAACTTCTATTTGACAGTGATCATCTCAATTTTTAGAGCATGATTATGTCTTGTACTGCTAATCACATCACTAGATTTTGTTTGTGTTGTAGTATAGCACCGACTTGAACATTTATTTGTAAAATATTCTGCACAACGCTAGATCATTTTATTGGCACCTTCTCGATGAAGCAAAAATGTGTAACCATTTAAAATGAGTAATTTCTTATTTTTTTGACTTGTTAAAAATTGAAGAGGCATTGTATATATTAAAAATTATGAAGAATTTCTTGATTCCCTAAAAGTATATTTATTTTTGTATACTTTTATAGAAACCCCTAGGAAAATTTAATATAATGTTGAAAAATTATATTAAAAATATTTTTCTTTTTATGAATTCTGATTTCACCTTTTCTTATCACTCTACACACTCTTAATTCTTCTCCCCTTCTTCATTCATTTACTTCTCTTAATTCTACCACTTTATATATCCTCTTAATGCCTATTCATAATGCCTTTTGACTTATAGCTTTTCATAATAACTCTTATTTAGCTTATTCCCACGAATTTGTCTTTATTTCTATAATTATTTACCATTTTATAATTTATTTAAGTATATTAAAGATGTTTTAAGGTTATTTTAGGGGTATATAAAAGATATATGGTCTAAAAATGACCTAAATATCCTCTATGGTGCCTCACAATCCCCTTTTTAGCATACTAACTTGATATAAAATGTCCATGGGTTATTTTGTCCATGGGTTATTTTGCCCGTGGGTTATTGTGACCATGGGTTATTGTGTCCTTGGGTTATTATGGTGGGGTTATTGTGTCCAGGGTTATTTTGGCTAGGTTATTATGTTCGGTTACCCTATTCAGTCTGTACATAGAGAACTTTCTAAGGAAAAGGTGGTGAGTTATGTTAATGGTCTGAGATTCAATATCTAGGATGAGATTGGTATGTTGAAGATTGTCTCGGTAGAATATGCTTATTAGTATGCACTGAAGGCAAAATATAAGTTGAAAAGAAGACATTATGGTAATTCCCGAGGGAAGGAGACGTCAGAATAGTCAGTAAAAGATAAACCGAGAGTTGAAGATTAACTGAAACCTGTTGAACTGAGGAGAAGGGCAGGTAGAGGTGTATTCAGAGGTGCTTGTTACAACTGTGGAGAAGAAGGACATCAATCATTTGAATGTCCCGATGCAGATAAGAAGGTCAGTAGTCACCAAAATGCTATGGTTAATAAGGTTTCTAAGAATGAACCTGAGGTGGAGGGTATGAATCTTTTACTTAGGAGAACTTTGCTGCCCTCGAAGCAAGGTGATTCTTTTCAGAGGAAGAACTTGTTTAGGGTTGTGTGCAAGTTTGGTGGTAAATGTTGTAAAGTGATTATTGATGGAGGAAGCATCGACAACCTAGTTCCTGAAGAGATGGTTCAAAAACTTGGTTTGAAAAGGTTGAGGGATCCTTTTCCTTATAGGATAAGTTGATTACAAGTTGGTCATGCATTAGAAGTGAAAGAGCAGTGCATGGTGAGTTTTTATATTGGTACTTATAGAGATGAAGTATTATGTGACATTGTGGAGATGAGTTATTGTCATATTTTACTTGGTAGACCTTGGCAGTATGATAGAGAGTCTATTCATGACTATAATAGAAATTCCTTTACTATATTGAAGGATGGGCATAAGTCTATTTTGATTCCTTTGAAGGATGTAGAGCTTGGTAAGAGGAACTTGAGCATTGGTAGCAGATCTGAAATGGTTACAGTGGATGGTGCAGACATGAGCGTGTAGAGATATGAAGATAAATCAGCAAGTACTAGTGGTAAAGGGAAGTAGAAGAAGAACCGAGGGAAGAGTGTGTTGGTTGAGGACTCAAAAGATATGTATATCAAGAACCAGTTTTGGATCTATGTGCTGAATCCCAACAGATGTTTGTCCAACTTTTGAGAACATCTTTTTGCACTTGGGATGTCTGATGCAAGAGCATCTTGGGGTAGTTGGAAATCTTTCTCAACCAAAAATATGTTTTCTTTTGTTTGGAGTCTCCTCGGTGAAGTACTCTATTACCCTGTTTCTCATGTATGCTTGTCCTGAGTCATTTTGTGTTTCTCAGTGATCTCTGTTCACGAGTTGTTGTTGCTCAGTTTGCCGCTTTTGAGTTGTTTATCCTTATCTGGCCGACTTCTATATTTAAATTTTGTGGCATAATTATTGTGTAGTCTCTCATTAGGATCTGTGTGGACCTAAATCTAGATTGATGTGTTCTCCTATGTATTTGTTTTTTAATTGCAGCTGACTGATGCATTTAATATTTGTTCATTATAGAGTGTATGACTGACTGGGTCATTTAATTATTGTTTACAAGCTGACCTGTGGCAAGTGTGTATAAAAGAGAGTCTAGGTTGATGTTTAGAGGGACAAAAAATAGAGAAGAGGCAAGGGAATATAGCTAGAGTAAATTAGAGTAAGCTAAGAAGCTGAAAGATTATAAGTTGTTGCAGATAGTTGTAAGTGGGTAAACAAAGATTGCAGACTACTTGGTGGCTTGTGAGCACAAGTTCAGATCTAGTTTCTTCCACTTAGCTATAAGGTAGATGGTAAAGTAGGATCCTGTGAGATCTTGTTGAATTTGTTGATGTAATTGGCCGTAACTGGGAAGGCCTTACAGCCCGGCATGTTGCATGTAATTGGAATTCTGAGATAATATAAGTTGATATTGATGTATCTTATGTTGTGTTGTTTCCGATGTGTTGTTCTTATTGTTGGCTACAAGTTTGGACAATCCTTTACTGGATCCTCCGACCTTGACTGCATCACATAGAGAGTCAAATATCTCTTTCTAACTATAGAAAGAATCACAGTGACTCCCAAAGATCAGAAGCAACAAGCACAAGTATAAGGATAATAATTCTAATGTTTTTCAAGAAGTTTATTATCTTGGTCAACAAGAAGCAGAGGTATATGCTAGTTTCACTAACTTGGCGAGTTGATGGAAGTGTCATAAAACAACCATCTGCAATACCAGAGCTACATGGAGATCTACAAATTGATACAAAACACTTAGTGAAATATCACTGCTATTTCCATTCAAAGAAGCCATCAATGTACAAAAGAGCAGATCTCGTGAGAGATTTTTATAGGAAATATCGGGTTTCAATTTGAAAATGGAAAATAGAAAACATGCATTATTGTTTGGACAGGTAGAAGCATATAGGGAGATAGGGATTGAAAAGATGTCAATGTATCCAAGCATAGTAATATAAAACCCTCAAATAAAATACACAGAACCATCAAAGTATTTCCTTCATTATTCCAATCCACGATTCAAATCAAGCCTTTAGAGGTACTCACAAATAACCAGCACGGAGAAAACCCTCATGGCTGCATAGAGTGAACAGTGAGAAGTCAGATTTTTTGGGCATGTAACCCTCAATCAAGCTCATGTAATGGAAAAACCCATCATAGTAATGCAGAAAAGATTGTACATAGTAAATATTTTCTACAGAAGATGGATGGTTTAATTCAAGTATCTACAGGTGGAAATCATTAGAAAACCCACTGTTAGATGTACAAAATGGAGAAGCAAAATGGGGCAAGTAAAGATTCACAATTTGCATGTGTATTGAACAAAATATCCTCATATCCGCGACCTACATGGAGGAAAAATATTGCTAGAGATACAAAACATTATGCACAGAGGAGAAAGGTAATAAATTATGTCAATTATAGTCTTTCTTTTTAAATCAAAAGCTTAAGCCATAACTCAACTAAGATATTTATGAAAAATTTGCAGAAGATCAAGGGTCGTCTGCCTTATTTTTCTCAGGAACTAGGTTCAAGGGAAAAAATAGTAGCAGAGGTCTACAAATAGTAACTAGTTAAGGTCAATATAAGGAAAAGACTTCAAACTAAGCCTCCAGATCCTCTCATTCTCCATTGAAACTCCAATTTCCATGGTCAAACCCCAGTTCCATATTTCCAGTGGTGACTCAAAAGGAGCGAGAAGATAGGAAGTGAAAAATGAATGATTTTAGGGTTGGTAGATTTTCTCTAGGGATTCCAACCCTAGAATCATCGATTAAAAAGAGTTTTATGCTTTGACCAAAAAATTAAAAATATGGTTTCCATATCATATTTTAATATATAATTTCTAAATAAGTAAAAATATATATTTCTTCATTTAGAAATTATTTATTAAAATATATTAAAATTTTGAAAATAATAACCATATTTATTGAAGTGAAATTAGAAAACCACTTTAATTAAAATAGTTATTGTTTTCAAAATGGTCAACATAAATGAGGGGTTGATTTTAATTTTATTTTTTGCATGAACAAGGATTGTAAAATAATTATGAAGTGCTCAATTATAAACTGCTTGATGATTATTATTTTATTGCAAAAATAAGATTTTTGCATGGTTTGTGGAGTTTTGGAATAGATCGTAGACAATTCAACTTTAGTTGAAAGCCCCTCATCGGTTCACATTGGTTCAGCATGCTTCCCACACACTTAACTCCTTAATAGTTTCAGTTCCTTCCTCCTTTTTAGGGATTTTTTCTTTCAATTATGACCCCAAGGGATATTTACAGATTTGGAGGAGTTTACAAGGGCATCTTAAGTTCTTGTTCAGTTGAGACTAGAGTTACTTTCTCAGTTAGATTTGCAGTTTGGACGATCCTTCTATAAGGCATTTTGTTTTATTCATTGTTTAGAGGGGTTCTTTCTTTTTGGAGCAGATGATTGTAGCTTTGAGAGCTCTTTCATGGCGCAAATGTGTATTGAAACTCATGAATCTCATTTTTTAATGTAACAACTTGATGCAGTGCAAGGAAGGAGAATCCCCAATGGAGATGTCCTAGCCCCCAACAAATATCCACACAATAGAATATAATAACAATACAAAGATTTAGAACCACACAATGCCAAAACTCATAATAGAATTATCATATTTTCATCCA
>MU226052.1:2796217-2840512 GCA_018584345.1 Thuja plicata | reverse complement strand
TTGTTTCCCAAGCCACAGCTACTAGTTCTCCTTCAAATTCGCTCCTCTACCTCTTCCTCTTCTCCAAGATGGATGAATGATGACTAAAGACTTCCCCCACAACCCCTACTTATACCAATCTAAGCCAAAGGTAGGCCCTGAAAATAAATTAAATACAAACACATAAATTAAATGCCACAAGTCGACCAACAACAACAATTAAATGCCCAAAATTGATGTCTTAGTAAAATCATGATATCTCCTAGCTCCGGATGAATTAGGACTCGTGCTTCAAACCGTAGGTAGAAATATAGGCCCTCTTCAATCTCTGAAATTTGTGTCCTCGAACTCTTTTTGGAAAATTACTTATATGGCCTATAATAGGCACAAAATTCCTAAGCAAGGCCAAGCTCCTCCCAGACCATGCCGAGCAACCAAGACCATGCCAAGTTCCATTAAATCCATAAAAACCAATTACCCAAGACCCAAGTAGGTCCACACAACTCTACCAAATCCCTCACACATGAAAATAAGTCCACACAACTCCATCAAATCTCCCAAACATGCAAGATAGCCAACTACCCTGGGATGCTCCTGCATCACAACTACATTCCTTTGATTTAAATAGAGATACAAGGCCTTCCTTCATATTTGGAGTATCAAATTCATGGTTGTGTTTGTATTCCTTAAGTGATTTTAATTATGGAATTTTCTTTCCCTCTTATAATTATCAAGGTTTAAGAGTCTTCTTAGGAGCTGGTATTACATGTTGTTTGTGAGGGTTAGTTTTTATCTAGGATTAATTATGAGTGCAATTAGCTTGTTCATATTTATGAGAATAAAAAATATTTGATGGATCAACTCTTAGATTTAGATTTAAATTTAAGTCATTCCTACTTACCCTTTTCTCCTCCAAAGATAGTTTTAGGTGATCAACAGGGGAAGCCAACCCACAATCTGGAGATTTGATGAACCATAATTGATTGAATGTTTGAAGATGTTAAGTTGATGATCACCGAAATGTAGAAAGATAATGCAAGACATTAAATAAGTTAATGGATTGTATATTCATTGATGTCAACTTGATATAATTTGATTGGTTGTATACATAAGTGTCAAATACTTCAAAGAACCAAAAAGATAAAGGTTATGCTATCAGTCATGCATAATAGTTCAATATTCACAAAGTCACAAGAGACACTGACAGACAGTGCACACTGATGGATAGAGAACACGTAGAAGAAAAGTCACAGTGATGCCCAAGAAAGAAACCCAACAAGCATTACCGATGAGCAGAATCACAAGAATTACCAATGAATAGAACTTCATAGTGTTACCCAACAGACAGACAACCCCGACAGACATAAAATCTTAACCGAGATACCCGAGGAGAACTGAAGTGTTGACTGAGCTAACAAAGAGTCAAAACACCGAAAAGAACTGAAGTTTAGAAATGACAAAATACTTATCTGGCAAGAGCTAAAGGAGTTAACTAGTTTTTAAACATTGTTTTCATTGACAAGTTTAAAACCAAAGATAAGTGAAATTTTTTAAGCAGTTTTATTCCAGCTGTCAAGGAGAGATCTACGAGATAAAAATGAAGTAAAGCTTTAAAGAAAGATTGGCTAGAATCGCAGATCACACCAAGAACAAGAAATTTATGAAATTAGAAATGGTTTAATAATGTCTATAATGAGACAATATAATTCATTATGAATTAGGGGAGTGAATAGAGAAGAGGATGTTGAAGACAAACTGATGAAGAAAGAATTCAATTAGACTTGATCAATCAAGCTCTTGAGAACATAGCTAATTCTATGGACATCGAGTAACAGAGCACAACATCAATGAGCATAAAGAAGTGGAGAAAAGGTACTAAAAAGATACATTGATTAGAAAGGTATTATGAGCTTACAATAGGTCTGAAAATCTGCAAAGTATACTTGTATATGTGAACACATCATTTACTATTTCAATTTAACCATTGGATCAAAAAGTCTCTTAAACGAGCAGGACTTAAAAATCCTTTATATATTGAGATACATCATAAGGAGTATCAAAAGGTTTGGTCATGAAGATAGCATAGAGATGCTAAATACCAATTGACAAACTACACTGGGTTTGGTCATGAAGGTAGCATAGAGATGCTAGATATTAAGTGACAAACTATTGTATTTAAATACTCTAACAAGGTCACAACTAATAGTTTGTTTGTAACCTTTAACAGGGTTGGTTCTTCACCGAGCTCACTTTAGAAGAATAAAAATCTTGGGTTACCGGTCCCAAGTGGTTTATCCCTTAACAAGATTTCCACGTTAAAAATCCATGTGTCAATGTATTTATGAGTCATTACTTTAGTGTTTTGCAATATGTACAGATTGATACTAGAGCTACATGGAGATGTACATATTGATACAAAATCCTCAGTGAAATGTCACTGCTATTTCCATTCAAAGAAGCCAGCAACGTACAAAAGAGAAGAACCTGTGAGGGATTTTTATAGGAAATATCGGGTTTCAATTTGAAAATGCAAAATAGAAAACATGCATTATTGTTTGGATAGGTAGAAGCATATAGGGAGATAGGGCATGAAAAGAAGTCGATATATCCAAATATAGTAATATAAAACCCTCAAATAAAATACACAAAACCATCAAAGTATTTCCTTCGTTATTCCAAGCCAAGGTTCAAATCCAGGCTTCAGAGGTACTCACAAATACCCAACACGGAGAAAACCCCCGTGGCTACATAGAGTGAACAATGAGAAGTCAAAGTTTTTGGGCATTTAACCCTCAATCAAGCTCACGTAATGGAAAAACCCATCATAGTAATGCACAAAATATTGTACATAGTAAAGATTTGCTACAGAACATGGAGGGTTTAAATTAAGTATCTACAAGTGGAAATCATTAGAAAACCCACAGTTAGATGTACAGAATGAAGAAGAAAAAGGGGGCAAGTAAAGATTCATAGTTTGTATGTGTATTGAACAAAAGATCTGTGGCCTACATGGAGGAAAAATATCGCTAGAGATACAAAAAATTATGCACAGAGGAGAAAGGTGATAAATTATGTCAATTATAGTCTTTCTTTTTAAATCAAGAGCTTAATCCATAACTTAGCTAAGATCTTTATGAAAAATTTGCAGAAGATCAAGGGTTGTCTGCCTTATTTTTCTCAAGAAATGGGTTCAAGGGAAAAAATAGCAGCATAGGTCTACAAATAGTAACCGGGTGAGGTCAATATAAGGAAAAGACTTCAAAATAAGCCTCCAGATCCTCTCATTCTCCATTGAAACTCCAATTTCCCTGGTCAAACCCCAGTTCCATATTTCCAGTGGCGGCGCAAAAGGAGTGAGAAGATAGGAATCATCAATTAAAAAGAGTTTTATGATTTGACCAAAAATTAAAAAATATGGTTTCCATATCATATTTTAATATAATTTCTAAATAAGTAAAAATATATATTTCTTTATTTAGAAATTATTTATTAAAATAAATTAAAACTTTGAAAATAATAACCATATTTATTGAAGTGAAATTAGAAAACCACTTTAATTAAAATAGTTATTGTTTTCAAAATGGTCAACGTAAATGAGGGGTTGATTTTAATTTTATTTTTTGCATGAACAAGGATTGTAAAATAATTATGAAATGCTCAATTATAAAATGCTTGATGATTATTATTTTATTGCAAAAAATAGATTTTTGCATGGTTTGTGGAGTTTTGGAATAGATCGTGGACAGTTCAACTTCAGTTGAAAGCCCCTCATGGGTTCACATTGGTTCAACATGCTTCTGGCACACTTAACTCCTTAAGATTTTCAGTTCCTTCCCCCTTTTTAGTGATTTTTCTTTCAATTACGACCCCAAGGGATATTTACAGATTTGGAGGATTTTACAAGGGCATCTTAAGTTCTTGTTTAGTTGAGAGTAGAGTTAATTTCTCAGTTAGCTTTGCAGTTTGGGTGAGCCTTCTATAAAGAATTTTTTTTTATTCATTGTTTAGAGGGGTTCTTTCTTTTTGGAGCAAATAATTGTACCTTTGAGAGCTCTTTCATGCTACAAATTTGTATTGAAACTCAGGAATCTCATTTTTTTTGTAACAACTACATTCCTTTGATATAAATAGAGATACAAGGCCTTCCTTCATATTTGGAGTATGAAATTCATGGTTGTGTTTGTATTCCTTAAGTGATTTTAATTGTCAAATTTTCTTTCCCTCTTATAATTATTAAGGTTTAAGAGCCTTCTTAGGAGCTGGCATTACATGTTATTTGTGAGGGTTAGTTTTTATCTAGGATTAATTATGAGTGCAATTAGCTAATTCATATTTATGAGAACAAAAAATATTTGATGGATCACCTCTTAGATTTAGATTTAAATTTAAGTCATCCCTTCTTACCCTTTTTTCCTCCAAAGATAGTTTTAGGTGATCAATAGGGGAAGCCAACCCACAGTCTGGAGATTGACTTTCATTATAGGTACACACACATGCCTGAGAATCATTCCATGTTGCACAAGATCGTCGAGTTTATAAACTTGGCATAGTGGCTGCAAATCTTAGTGACAATAATTTTTGGCACGCCTGGTGGGACACTTTGGACAGTTTCAGTCCAAGATTTTCCACATAATTCTAGTTTTAAAGGTGTGAAAATTAGTTTTATAGCCTTTGGAGGTAGGATCCAAGAAGATACCTAGCATATCTACAAGGGGAAATCCACTGGTTTTATAGATACAAGTGCTGCTATGATTCAAAATAAATTCACGTTCCAATTTCCAGCTCTTTATATGAATAGAGATGCCAAATTTGTATGGACAAAATGAATACCCCTCACCATATCATGAGAATATATAGGATGCTTATTGACGGCCATATTCAAATCACCCCAAGGATATTTTTAGTCCAAGTTACCATGCTCCTGCACAATTTCCTAATTAGCCTCAAGATCCTCAACTTCAGAGAGAATACCAAGAGATTAAAAATTAACATGATAGTTTACAAGATATGTAGCAAGATTTCACCAAGAAAAGAGATAAAATTACTAGGGAGCGTGAGATCCAATCACACCTGTGTTGGTTGTTCTAGGTGATGGATCAGATCCACCTAGGTATTAGACTTATCCCATCGACATGGATCTGATATCACTACCCAACTGACGATAATTTCCCCACAAGAAGAAAAAATCCTCCTACACTTTGGGCTCTACAAAACCCAGGTGGGTAAACCTATAGTGCAATATTTTAAGCATGAGAAAAGATCTGAATGAAATAAGAGGATTGCACAATTCAACATATATGGCTTCCCATGAGATGTAACATGGCATACTAGTGATTTTATTTCAAATTCGGCTGATCAACTCTATTCTAATGATGTTCATTCACAAATGGAAGCCTAAAAAAGTTATATGAAACTTAATGTAAACAACATGAGAGTAAAGTTGATTCATATTCTTTAGTTGGTATGGAGAAAAAACATTATCATGTATGGATCAATGCCTAACTTAGGGCAATAGAATCAAACAATGAACTAAATTAAATTCTCACGAATGCTCAAGGCACAAATCACTGTGATTATTATATGTAAGTTCCTGAAACTAACATATCCCTCTCATGTCGATTAGAGATTCTAGCTTAGGAATCCATATCATATTTGAAAATTACTTTTGTTTATGTGTAGCATTTTCAACCCCTTCCTTAAAGGAGAGCATATGAAAAAACAACACAAAACACATAAAAAATGTGAAGTTGAATGCATATATAAACCCATGATTTATTGAATTTAGATAATAAGCATACATTCAATGGAGACAAACCTAAACTGGTCACATTATATGCACAAATATGAAATACCTTCATTCATAGAGAAAGAAATAAAATCCCCTTTTAAACCCTTACTTCTTTAAAAATAAGTTACCCATACATTTACGCTATTACTACCTAATTTTCTCCCCCTCAGTTTCGTCCATGGAATCCATTTTATAACTTAAGAGATGTAACAAGCTATAGGCTAACCGAATTTTTTTCCCAAAAGCATCTTCGACTTCCATTGGTTATTTGTAGAGGACTTCTCTCACTTCAAATTATGGTCCACCCATTTTTTCTTCTAGTATGGTTGTTGGGTTGGCTTGCTGCTAGCCAATAGGCCCAAATGACCTAGTGTCTCTAGGAAGTATTTGAGTCTTACCACTATCACACCTGGTGGGTCAGTGTGGAAGTAGAGCAGCACATGCATGATGTGGATACTCATGTGACCAAGTGGAGGTCCTTTAAAAATTATTCTCATACTCTATCCTTTGAGGATAGAAGGCTTTTGATGAGTCTCATGGGCTGATGCATGCCCAAGAGCCCTCTTGTGTTTGTTTCACAACCGAATCCTCCCACTTAACCCACCTCTCACATCATAATAAGGGGAATCAAGGATAAAAATATCCTTCAAACATCTCTTTAGAAACCTTTCAGTTCTCGAACAACTCTTTAGCCACAAACACTTTATGGATTTAATCTTTGTATAATTCTTGCAACTGCACCATTAACAACCATATCACAAGCTTCTTGGACATTTTAACCAGTAGTGAGCCTGAGGGGCTCATTTTGTGAGATCATATGTATAAACTCAAGGGGTATTTATTCTCAACCTTGGAGATATTTTCCTCTGGTGACTTTCTTCTCTTTACTGATGTAACATCTCTAAACAAATCCTGCAACAAAGGTCATGATCTTATCTGAAACATGATCACAATCCAGCTGGAGTCACTAGTACATTTGAGGCCTAATTCTGATGGCTATCTATCAGATATTCAACACCTATCTATCATTTATTCAACATATGATTTTTTTGGATTTATTTCATCAGATTTTCTATGAAAATAGTAACTGTCACCTTTGCGACGATTCTTACCGTAAAAAATGACCACTAAAATTATTTTTTCTATTAGAAATTTCTAATGGTATACTTGTCATAATTATAGCATTCCTGATGGTTATCCAATTCAATTTTTATGGTGAAGTAATTCATTAGCATCAGACATTGGTGTCAAAACTTCAAAATCACTGACAATTGTCTAGTGAAATTTATGCCAATTTTTTCGTCGGCAGTATGGTATCTCCATCGCAACTATAGGATTTTCGATGGGTAAAAAATATTTCTTTCGATGGTATTACCATTGACATTATAGCATCTTTGTCAAAAATGGGTGTCAGAACATTCGAATGTTCTCTTAAGTAATGATATTCGATAGCAATATGCTTTGTCTTAGCATGCATGACAGGGTTCTTTGAAATGTTTATTGCACTGGTATTATCACAATAGATAATCATTGGTTTAAGAATTTTCATATTCATACCTTCCAGTAATTTCTTGATCCATGCAATGTTAGAGAAATTTGCAACAGTAGCCACATATTTTGCTTCTGTAGTGGATTGTGAGATGCATCCTTGCTTTTTACTTATCCATGTGACAAGTCTGTCACCCGTAAAGAATGCCCCTTCTGTTATGGTCTTTCTGTCATCTATGTTTCCAGCCCAATCAGTCTGTATAGAATTAAAGCTCAAATTTTCCTTCTTTATTATTTCAAAGACTCATTCTATCTTAGCAATGGGTTCAAAGGTTTATCCATAGTCAATACCTTCTTCTTGTGCATACCCCTTGCATACTAATCTTGTTTTGTTCCTTGTGACTTCTCCATTCTCATTCAGTTTGTTTCTGAAAATCCATTTGGTACCAATAACATTCTTGTCATCTGGTCTAGGTACTAATGTCCATGTTTTTTTCTTTTCAATCTACTCAACTTCTTCATTCATTGTGCTAACCCATTCCTGATTATCAAGTGCAGTATTAATAGATTTAGGCTCTAAATCACAAATCAAACATCTAGTGTTCAGTGACTTACTTCTTGTTCTCATTCCAATATTTTTGTCTCCAATGATATGGTTTTGTGGATGGTGACTTCTGACATACTTGGCAAGTAGAAGTTCAAATATTTGTACATCATTCTGATCATTATCTTGACCTTCATTTTGCTCTTCATCGCTCGATACATCATTGTGAGCATTTTCCTAATTTTTGATGTTTGCAGCCTGATGCTTGGGTGCATTATTCTGACGCTCGGTAGTGATACATTGTTGCTTGGGCAGAGTGTCAGGTTCTTTACTATAGACAAACCTGTTGTAATATTATGGTTCCTTTCTGCTTTCCTCATCATTTTTCTCAGCAAATTCATCCACTTTGACATTTGCACTTTCAATGATTTTGTTAGAGGATTTGTTAAGACATTTATAAGCTTTGCTTTCGGTAGAATAACCTAGAAATATTCCTTCTTCACCTTTGGATTCAAGCTTTCCATTTCTATCATCTTTAAAAATATAACATTCACTTCCAAAAATTCTAAAGTAACTTACATTGGGTGTGTATCCATACCATAGCTCATTGGGTGTCTTATTGGTGTCTTTCTTCAATTGAACTCTGTTTAATGTATAGACAACAGTACTGGCAGCTTCTCTCCAAAATATTTGTTTGATGCCTTTCTTAATCATAAGTGTTCTTGTACAATCAACAATTAACTTGTTCCTTCTTTCAACAATCCCATTTTGTTGTGGTGTTCTTGGTGCAGAAACCTTTCTTTTTATTCCATGCTCATTACAAAAGTTAGTGAATTCATCATAAATAAATTCTCCTTCTCTATCTGACCTTAGACATTTTAGTTCCTTTTGACTTTGTTTTTCCACTATTTCTTTATACCATTTAAACATCTTGAATGCTTCTGATTTCTCTTTTAAGAACATAGTAGTCATCATTCTAGAATAATAATCAACAAAGAGAATGAAGTATCTATCACCATAGTATATCTTTGTTATCATTGGTCCACATAATTCAGTATGGAATAATTCTAGAATAGCATTAGATGTGTAGGTTTTTCTCTTGAAACTAGACTTTTTCATTTTACCTTTTTGATAATTCTTACACATGACATGGTTGGTTTTGACATGCTCGGTAAGCCTCTTACTTTTCTTTTATTGTTTATCATAACCATGTTGTCAAAGTTCACATGACATAACATTTTATTCCACAACCATATGTCTTCATTTTTGGCCAATAAAAAGTGGTCTCAATATTATCAAGATAGAATAGGTTACCTTTTGTTTGTTCACCAATACCGATTAATCTTCCTGGTTCATTAAAGATATTTTCCTTTTTGTTCTCAAATGCAACTCAGTGTCCTGTGTTATTGAGCTGTGAAACACTTAATAGATTATAGTTAATTCCTTTCACCCAATATGCATTTTCACATCTGATAAGATTCTTTAACATGATGGTTCTTTTAACCTCAAATGGAGAAGGTGAGTCATTACCCATTCTTACTGATCCACCATTATAATATTCAAAAGTATCAAACTTTTTCTTATCTCCAGTCATGTGGTGAGTACAACCACTATCAATAATCTAGACATCACTTTTACTAACCTTAGATATGAGTGCACTCTCAACATACCTTTCTTCTTCGTCTGAATTATCCTTCATAGCAAAAAATACCGCCTCAATATCTTCATCAGATTCGGTGTCAGTATTTCCATCTCTATTCTCTGCCAGGTAACAAGCCTTCTTCCCTTTGTCCTTGTTGTCTTGGTTATCTCTTCTGTCATATTGTCAATTGCTTTGGTAATCTCAGTCATCACCTTTGTCAGAATTCTTTTCATATGATCTTTCATTGTTTCTATCATCCTTTTTTTTGTTAGGACATCTAGTAGCAAAGTGTCCAATCTCTCTACAATTAAAACATACCAATGGTAATTTACCTTTGTATCTACCTTTGCCTCTCTACAATCTTCTAGCCATTAGTGCTTCAATCTCATCAAGTTCTTGGTCATCACGATCACTTTCACTATCATTTCTCATAGTGTGTTTATGACTTGATTTACTTATTTTCAAAGAAGATTTGACTGTAGAGTCAATATATGGTAAGACATTGTTGTCAAAGTTATTCATCTCAAATTAAACAATTATACCAATCAAACTATCTAGAGTAACATGTTATTTGTTACTGCTCCTTTTTCTTGTATATCAGATACTCTAATAGCATAAATAGGTAGTAAGGTTCTTAGAATTTTACTTACCACTATTTCTTCTTCAAGTACACCTCCTACTTCTCGAATAGCATTTACAACCTCTTTCATTTTGCTATTGTACTGAGTGATATTTTCTCCTTCTTTCATTCTTAGGTCATCAAACGTTTGTCTTAGGCTTTCAGCCTTAGCTCTTAGTACATTTGTATCTCCTCCATGTACTAGCTTGAGTTTGTCCCACATTTTCTTTGCATAGGTGCATGATTTGACATCTTCAAACTCAACATAAGAGAGTGAGGAAGCAAGTTTTGTCATCATAGAATTGTGTTCATGCTTTTATCTCAATTGATCAACTATCATAGGTCCATTAGGTAACACATATTCAGTACCCAAATATTGTGTGACATCATTTCCAATACCTGATAGGTGGAGTCTTATCCTAATTTTCCATGATGAAAATTTGTCCTTTTTCAACTTAGGCACATCCCTTTTTCTCATCTTGTGATCTTTAGCTTAGGTCGTTAAACCTTCCTTTCAAGCACACAAGCTCTAATACCAATTGTTAGAATAACTTAGAGGGGAGGGGGTTAATCAGTGGCCTGAAAAATTAATCCAATAATTCAATCCAAAACTTATATCACATATATAAAACCTCTAGTTATCTTCAGTCCTACAAGATGTATGCCTTTAAATAATCTTATCAAATAACTACTGCTCGAAGTATACTGTTTGTCCTTTTTCTTAAGCTTTTCCAAATAGCAGTCTAGCCTTTACCGAAATACAATAAATAACTTAGTGTTTACCGATCAATCCTATTTTAGTAATGTGTAAAGCAAAAAATCAAAGCAATGAACCATATACACATTTGACACATGGATTTTTAACGTGGAAACCCTGTTAGGGGAAAAACCACTTGGGACCGGTAACCCAAAATTTTCACTCTACTGAAGTGAGATCGGTGAAGAGACAACCCTGTTAAAGGTTAGAAACACACTGTTAAATGCAACCTTGTTAGAGGATTTAAAACTAATAGTTTATCACTTGACCTTGCATTCACTATGTTGTCAACATGAAAACCTTTTGATACTCCTTGGGTTGTATCTCAATATATAAAGGATAGTTAAATCCTACTTTTTAAAGAGATTTTCTAAATCAATGGTTAAACTGAATCAGTATATGATCTATTCATAAATATAATTTAATCTTGCAAATGTTCAGATCTATTGTAAGTCCATAATACCTCTTCTGATCGATGTTCTCTTCAATTCCTTTGCTTCACTTCTTTCTGCTTGGTGAATGTTGTTTCTTATCTGTTGCTCAGTGTATACAAAAATCTTAGCTCTGTTCTTTAGCTTGTATGATCAGATCTGCATGAAGACTTCTATCTTCACCATAATTCTCTTTAGCATTCCTCACTTAATAATGAATTAGTTTTTTCTTTATATAGACATGATTTCACCATTTCTTGTTCTTCTTGTTTTCCTATTTGATCACTTCTTGATCCAGAAAGCTCACCATGATAGCTTTAGTTTTATTCCGCAAATCTCTCCTTGTTTTCTGGAATAAAACATGCTTTAATTCTCCTTATCTTTAGCTTTTAACTGATCGATGAAAACAAAGTAAACAATCAGTTAACTCTATCTTTAGCTCCTGCCAGCTAAGTTGTTTTGTCGTATCGTAACTTTAGTTCTCGTTGGTCAACACTTCAGTTGTGCTTAGTGACTACTACAGATAGCTCAGGCATTAAATTTAGTTCTATTTGGCAACTGCTTTAATGTCTTTCATTTTCTTCCTACACCTCGGTGATCATCAACTTGTCATCTTTGAACATTCAATCAGTTATAGTTCATCAAAAAGTATTTCTTCCACCGGGAAGTCATAACAAACTAATTCTCCTCTATTTCTAACATTGAGGCCAGGGTAGCCATCTCATCAAAAAATTTGTTCGCTTCTCTTTGGATTCACTGAAAGATGATAAAGATAAAGTACTTCTTTAGATCATCAACCATCTTCTTATAGAGCGTGATATTTTCATCCTTAGTATGATATTGGTTGTTTACTTGGTTTATCACTAACTGTGAGTCTCCATAAATGTGTAGTTTCATGATTTTCCATTCAATAGCTAACATTAGTCCATTTGCCAAGGCTTCATACTCATCTATATTGTTTGTGCAAGGAAAGATCATCTTGTAAGCTTTAGGGAGTTTTTATCCTTGAGGTGTTATAAAAAGTACACCATATCCAGACCCTTGTTGTGTGAATAAGCCATTGAAGAGCATTCTCCATAGGTGCTCTATCAGATGTAGAATGACTTCATCAGGAAACTCTATGATTAGTCATCTACTGTCTTGAAGAGGAGCATCTTCCAGGTGATCAACAATGACTTTCCCTTTGATAGATTTTATATCTATGTATTCAATGTTGAATTCATTGAGTATCATTACCCATTTTTCTAGTATGCCAGTTAAGGTTTCCTTGAGAAATAAGTACTTCAGAGGATCAACATTTGCAATCATCTTGGCAGGGTGTGCGAGCATGTAATGTCAAAGCTTTTGTGAATAAAATACCACTTCTAGATAAGCATTTTTGATGATTGACTACTTGTGTTCATAGGAAACCATTGTTCTTCTTATGTAGTAGATTGCTCTTTCCTTTCCTGCTTCATCATGCTGTTCCATTAAAGCTCCAAGTGACGTTTTCATAGCTTATATATATATATAGAAGGAGCAATTTCCCTAGTATGGGTGCCATTAAAATAGGTGGATTTTCTAGGTACTCTTTGATTTTCAAAAATTTCTTTTCACACCCCTCATCCCATTTGAATGTCACACCCTTATGTAATGTCCTTGTAAAGGGTTGAGATGAATCTTCTGATTAACTATAGCTTCCCTTGTAATGTTCTGATTTGGTTGATATTTCTTGGTGGTTGCATTTCCATAATTCTTGTCACTTTTTCTGGATCGATCTTAATTGATTTTTCCAAAACAATATACCCAAGGATCTTGCTTGATGTTACACAAAAGGCACACTTTTTGGGGTTTAACCTTAAATTGAACCATTTCATCTTGTCAAAAATTCTCTCAAAGTGGACCAGATGTGTAGTTCTTTTTTATAATTTTTCCAAAGTGTCATCGACATAATCTTCCATATTCTTATGCATCATGTCATGGAATATGGTCTTCTTAGCTCTTTGGTATGTTTCTCCTACATTTTTTAGACCAAAAGGCATAAAATTCCAACAAAATGTGCCCCAAGCACACGTAAAATTTGTCTTTCCTAATCCATAGGTGTTATTTTTATTTGATTATATCCTGAGAAGCCATCCATGAGAGAATACATCTCATATCCTTCGATGAGGTCCACAATCATGTCGATGCTGGGAAGTGGGAAATCATCTTTGGGACAAGCTTTGTTTAAATCTTGGAATTCCATGTAGACCTAATTGATTTGTTTGTCTTAGAAATAGGCACATATTTGAGGTCTAGTTAGCATATGCTATAGCTCTAATGAATTCTACTTTCACCAACTTTTCTAACTCGACTTTGACTAGTAGTGTCACATGGGGATGCATCTTCCTAAGATTTTGTTTAACTAGTTTGACACTGGGATAAATAGACAAGTGATGCATTATCAAGTCAGTATCAAGTCTTGGAATGTCTGAGTAGGACCAAGCAAAGTTGATCTTCTTTCTCTTGAAAAATTGAGGAACTGTTGCTTCTCTTCTTCGAAAAAGGACTGCGCCCAGTATATGGATTGGGGTGATTCTGTTGTTTGTAGATTGACCAGTTTTGTAGGTTCTATAAGCACTCAAGACTACTCCTGAAAGTGATTAGGCAAGATATCAAGTTTCACATCCTCTAGTGCCTCTGAGTGATTTTCACCATTGGATAATTCATTTGTTTTTATATTTTGGGTTCTAACACTACCACAAAGTGGTTTTCACCATCATAACTCTGTTTCTTTTTAAGACTGATAAAATTGATATAGCTCTTCATCATAGTCATGCTCATTGCATTGGTGGAAGAGGTAAGATGATCAATAAAATATAGGTAACAAGCCAAGGTATAGTCATTTGGGGAATAAATTAGGTTTATAGGCTTGTTTGGATTCCACTCAATAAGTTCAGGGTGGATTAGGGGCAAAGATCCAGTAGGTTCTAAAGATAGCACCATGTTATCATGATCAAGACTTTCATCAGGTAAGAGAATATCTATTACGACACTTTCTGAAGGACTGCCTAGACCACGAAGAATCCTAACATCACTATCAAAGTCCTTATTAGTATTTTGTGAATCTAACTCATTTGATCTAATGATAGCATTTTGATTCTCCTCATGAGTAGTCATTCATTCCAGAAAATTCATTACAGGAATAATCTCAATTCTTGGTGTAGATCTAGTTCTAGTATTAATATTCCTGCCATTATCTCTGAAGTTCCAAGTTATGTTTTGGGGAAGGACTATTCCCTGGGTAGTATTGTAACTTTCCCCTTGTTCAAATTGAGGTGCATATTTATGGATGACATCAATCTTAATATATATTGTGGCATCTGAGAGGGAATCTCATTCATACTCATTAGAAATTGTGTCCATAGAACAAGGCATATCTAGTACATGAGTAGGGGTGATTGATTGCCTCTAGTTGGGATGTCTTCCTTCTAGGTCAATCTCCCTACCTTGACCAAATAGGTACTCATAAGAATCAGTTTTAATGTCATCGGATCTACCTAGGTAGTGTGTTATGGTCATGAAAACTACTTCATCTTCACTCAAATTTCCCTCTTCCTCTTGGTCATCTTCACCTTCTTGTGTTACTACTTGTTCTTCACCTCCCTGTATGGGTGTAGGATGGGGTGAAGATACTTCTATCACATGCACTTGTTTTTTCATGAAGTTAGGTAAATCAAGTACGTGAGAAATGGTAACTAGTTGCCTTCTAGTTAGGGTTCCTTTCCTAGGGTTCACCTTCTTGTTATAGTCTCATCTCATCTTCAAGTGAATTACTCTATTTTTTTTGGCCAACCACTTCTTCTTCAGTCAATTGATTCTCTTCCTGTGATTGTTGGGATGCTGATATATTTGGTTCAAAGGGGGATCTGAATTAATATGGAATATAAAGTTCTCCATGGTAGTGGAGATTCCTTGTTTGTATATGTATAGGTCTTTCAAAAGATAACTGTGTAATCTTTGCTTCCTCTTCAGTCTCATCATCAAAATACTCTATTTTATTGCATATAGGACCATTGCTAGAGGAAGGATTGGATTTTTTCTCATGGTATCCTTGCCTTATTTTATCTATTGGACTCTGTAACTCGTGGTGTATGGGTTCTAGAAATCCTTTATTTTTTCCTAGGGGTCCTTTTTCTTTATACCCCATTTGTTGCATGAGTTGATATCCCTTTCCATATTTCTATGGGGAGATCTCAACATGTTTGACTTCTTGATCATTTCTTCCTCTCTATAAATCTAGGCAAGAACAACATTTTCTTTATTTTCCTCTAAAATAGAAACACGCTTTTACCATACCAGTCCCTTCATGTATTGTTAATGGCTGGGAACTAGAAGGTATAAATGATTATGAGGGCTTTCTATAGGACCTAGGAGATGTATGAAGATTGGCCACAAATGACAATGGATGCAATTGATATTCCCCTATTCTGGTGTCTTTAATTTAAAATTTCTCTTCAAAGTTCCTCAAGAGTGCTCCTTTGGAATTCTTAGCCTCTTGTCCATTAGATGCTTCCTTATTATGTGGGACCATGTTGTTGGCTTGTTTCAAATTGTTGCAAGAATAAGTATTATTAGCCAAGATAGAGACCTCCACTCCATTGTGTAGAAATTTCACACAATGATGATATGTCGAGGGGATAGCTTGCATGTAATAGCAACATGTTCTCCCCAACAAGATGTTTTATGCTGGAGGTAAGTATAACACTTGTCAAGTTACATATCTCTCAATTGATCTCAACCTAATAGGTAACACAACTAATCCCTTTGATGACCTCTCTTCTTCACCATATGCCTTTATGTTTATTTTCCTCTTGGGATCTATAGCATGTTCTGAGAAACCCAATGCTGTCACAAGTTTTAAGGTACAAATATTCAAACTGGCACCTACATCTATCAAGATGTTCTTGACTCTATGCTTGTGGATCAAAACTTCTATATGCAAGGGTTGATTATGCAGGTGATTTAGCGACTTATCATCTTCTTCTGAGAAGAATAGGTAATGAGGTGAGGTCAAGTGACTCGCCATCATTTGGAATTGGTCGACATCAAGATCCTTTGGTACATTTTTTTCTAGAAGGGAGGTTTCGATAATCTCCTTACTTGACAGCAAAATTTTAAGCAACTCTAGAATGGAAATTTGGTTGGGGGTTCTTTGTAACTAATCAACCAGATTGTAATATGTAGATGGGATTGATGAGACCAATTACTTTGATGTCAAGTGTTTTTTGTTGATGCAATGGGTTGTTTAGATGAGGAGGCTACTTCCTTAAGAGTGACCATAGATTGATTCTTTGTTATAGCAATGGTAGATTTAGACTCTATCTTGCCTTTGATGATGATTATGTTAACCGATTGATTTCATGGTTCAAGCATGTGGATCACATTGTCATTATTATCATAGGTGTAAATTTACCTTGGCTCCATGATTCTTTGATGATTCCCCTTGTTCATAAGAGGGTATAGGTTGTTTAAAAGCTTTGTGATCATTTTTTGAATGATTTCCATCAACTGTGATGGTTTCATTATAAATCAAGTCTTGTATGAAGTGCTTTAATTTCATGCATTCATTAGTCAAATTTCCCTTATTTTTATGGTATTTGCAAAAGTGATTATCATTGCAACATTTGGGTTTGACTGTTGGTTCCCAAAGCTTTGAGTATGGTACCATGATGATTTTATTAGCCAAAAGATTCTTTAATGTGCCTTCAAGGGGTTCTCCTAGAGGATTAAAGTTACGCTTGGGCTTCGGTATCCATACTGCTTTGTCCTTCTATGCATCCTGGTTACTATTTGACATTGATGAATCATTCACATTGTTCTTAGCAACCTGTATGCTACTAGATAGATTTAATATTGGTTCCTTGGGCTTGAAATCAGATGAATCAACCACTACATCATTGACCACATTCTTGTTCTTGTTCCAATATTTGTTTCTGTCTTTACCATTGGTGTTATTAGGATTGTTTAAATATTTAGTGTCCTTTTATAAGGTGAGTTCACCTTTCCTCGCAAGAACCTCTTCAATTTGGATAGCACTTTCCACCAATTCACTAAAGGCAGTATGCTTTTGCATATGGAACGCATAATTCATCTCAGGTACCAATTTGTTAATGAATATGTTTATTTTATCTATTTCTGGGATTTGTCTAGGATACCTTGTGTTCACATTTTTCTTCATCTTTGAATAAATTTAACAAAAGGTTAACCATTTTATTGTTTGGTGTTGCATAGATTCAACATGGTGACAATATGTAAGATGTTGTAGGAATAGTGCTAGATGAATTTATGCACAAGATCATCAAATGTTTGTATGACTGGTGAGAGCTTGGTGAATCATTCCAAGGCTTGGCCACTAAGGCTCTAAGGGAATAGCCTCATCAGGTATGTCCTTTCATGCATAAACTCCATGCTAAGGGCACAAAATTCTCTCACATGGTCTTAAGGGTCACTATCCCCATTGTACTTGTCATAATTTAGAATCTTTATTTTGGGAGGAAATGGTGGCATGTGTAAGTTCTTAGAAAATGGAAAGGGACATATAGACTTCAGTGAGTATTTATTAGAGGATGGGTGTTTCACTTTCTTCAATTCTCTAAGTTCACACCTCATGTTGTGCAACTTTTGGTTGAGAATGGTGATAGGAGATTCTTCCTTGTGTTGTATTGGTCCTTCAATATCAAAGTCACGAAGAATTTTAACTCCTGCAGATGTTAAGTGCATGAAGTACTTATCCTTGTATAGTTGTATGAGGATTTTCATCATCTTTTGAAAGTGTTTTTCCTATTAACACCTTCTAATTTCCTCTTTAGTAGGTTCCTCAATCAAGGAGGAAACACTAGTATGGTGGTTTTTCCTTCCTTGGCTAGATCCTCCATCATATACCGACATGGTTGACGTTTCTTGATGTTCAGTATGAGTTGATTAATGTTGAGATCTTGATTTTTTAAATAGGGGTATTTATTGAGATATAGTTGGTATGTATTGATTTGGATTCTTTCGAGTGGATCTTGTTTTTTGACAGGACGAAGGTCCCAGAGTAGAATCATCAATAGATTTTCCCTTTGAATTAAGATCAACCTTTCATTGTTGAATTCTAGTTTGTACCAACATGAAGACAATCATAGTTGAGACTTTGAGATGACTACACTGCTAATTCAATATCAAATATTTCCAAATGACAACTTGTTTGAGAGATTGGTAAGATATACGTTAATGAAATATTGTTGAGCCCGGTACAAGGTATCGTGATTTGAGACTTGAATGTCTGCTGGACAAAACTTGTGACCAAGCTGGTTGAGATTGACTTTGGATGAGATAGAGCACATCAAGTAAGACCATTTGATAATTTAGAATAAGAGACAATGATATTTTAAGCCACTTATGTCTGGAACTGACGATTGTTGTGATGAGGTATAATGATTGATTCAGGCCACACAAATAAGAAATAGGATGAACATAAGGACATCAAGGATCAAAGTAAATGATGGATTACAAGGTAAGATCATATGATATTTCCAAGTTTCCCATATGAGTTGCTACTGTCATATTTTTTTATCGTATGATAATTCTAATGGGTCAAAATGGAAGTGTAATGCAGGGACAGTTTTCCACTTGACTTGGATGAATTTTGGACCAATTTGCACAATTTTGAGGTGGTAATGTCAATGTGTGAAAGTGTCTTCTTCTATTTTGGTGTCAGTTTTGGGTGATTCATGAACATTAAACACAAAGGAGTGAAAATCAAACACACTTTCTATCCCTAGAGTCAATTGGCTTAGTGAGAAAATCCCCGCTCGTTAACTTAGGTGCACACTCGATAGCTAATAATAATATGACCACCAGCATCCACGCAATAGGTATAATAATTTTGTATTAGCCGACTCCAAATGCTAATGGGGGCACGATATAATGAGTGGCTTGGGAGATTTACTATCTCCCTTGCACTTGGATTATCCACTTTTAGAGGTGAACTAGGTGGCTACTACTCTATGGAATCAAGTAAGGGTCTCCGTTTGAGAACATCCTTTATGTTTGCGCAAGTGCGATACATGCGTATAGCCCCACAAAGAACCTTAGCACGAGTAATCACGTAAACATGATTGAGACCCTAGGGCCCTACTATGTGTTAGGTGACAATGGAGTATAATTTCAAATGGTACCTGACTTCCGAGGCTTTAACCCCAAGAAGAAAATTTGATTAACTTGAGTTGGAGTGGTTTTGATTACACCAAGTTCTCATGTGGGTCATTCTTGGGAGATTTTTACCTCAACCGATGGGCCCATCTAAAAGGTATTCATGAACTAAAATGGATAGAAAAGAGAAGGTATGGATTTTTTCTTCTTCCTCAAAGAGGAGTAGAGCATAATCTCCTATTTCTCTTTGTTTTTCCCAAACATGTCAAACACTCCAAATTTTCCCAAAAGATTGCTTTCCTAAGACAAGTCAAACATGTCTAGGTTTCTGATCTTCCCTAAAAGGAAAGAGAGCATATTCCCCTAATGTTTAGCTTGGCTCACAAAAGAAGTCCCCTAATCAGACTAGGTGCCTAGATAACCATTTAAAAAGCATGATTATTTGGTTGATGGAGACTTAGGCAACCTACAAACACCACAAGCTTAGTAGTCTTAGAAATATTTCTTTCTTTTTGAAAACATCCTACAAGCACAAAGGGATTAGTAGTTTTCAATAACAAGTGTTTTCTAATGTTGCTTTGGCAACTGAACCTTCTATTAGACATCTCGCAAAAACATGTTAAGCTGCCAAATCAAAGAGCCAAAAGACCAGCACAACCATATTAGAGGTTAGAAGTCAAAAAATAATTCAAAGGAACACTTAAAAATACTCTTTGTTTTTTAAATGACAGAATATAGAGGATAGATTGGCATCAAAACTCATACGACAATACATGACTAAGCATACGATAAAACATGGAAAGATGATCCCTCGTACAATAATTAAAGTAGGTTAGTACGAAAATATAAATAAAATGCAAATGCATACGATAATACATATATCTTGAAATCACAAACTAATGGTTACTATTTTTTTGTATGAGTAGGTATGACAGGCCATACGATAATGATCGCAGTTTCAGAAAAATGTTGAAAATATTGAGAATATGGGCCAAAAACTAGTTCGAGCCGCACGGTGGGCATCAGATGTATGTGTATCAAATGTGTTCTTCAACCTACAAACAACCAAACACTCAATAAACCATTATCTCAAGGGTTAGTGATCATCAAATTGAAATCCATCATTGTGCAACTACCCCCAAAATTGCCTTATTGCTTCCTAGATGAAGCAAGTTTTATTCTTAATAGATGCTCATCAGATTGGAATTTAGAATCAGTGACTAGACAACTCCAAAATGAAATATTCAAAGGGTGGGTGTGATGCATGAACTTGCATACTTTCCCTTAGGATCATGAAAATGAAATGCATCAATGTAACTAAGCTAAAGGCACGATAAAATATGAGTTTAATCTAAGAGAGATGCAAAAAACATGCTAAGAAATTGAAGCTAAGATTCTATTTAGGAGAAAAATGCACAACACTAAGCTACCATGAAAATGCATTCCTACAATATGACCAAAAACCTAGAATCAAAATAGCATTATGATGTTACTTCTAAAATTTGCCTCTTTGAGGAAGGAGAGTTACCCCTTTTATAGGAATTTTCTCAAAATGAATGAGCGAGATTTATCCACGAAGGGTGGTTGAGATGCACTCTCCTTCAATCCATGTGGGCTTGATCCGGGAGGAAGATTCTTGATTGGTCGACTTTCTATTTATTTTGGGGAGAATAAAACAAATTTGGTAATTATCCCCTTTTAATTGTTTTTATTTGGATTTGTGTGCTCACACATATGTGAGGATCTGTGAATGAGTTCTTTTAATCAAAAGGATTAGGACTTTTAATTAAACCCTATAGTTCTGGCAATTAAATGATTTAAGCTTTGATTGAGAATTTGATTCAATAAGTATGATTTGATTTTTCAAGCAAATTTGATTAAATACTTACATAATTAAGGTATAGCAATAAATGTCTTTGATTTAGGATTTTTCAGGCCAATTAATCTAATTAGGGGCTATGCGTTTACTAGACTAATTCTAGGTGATTACACTAATCAAAATTTTTAAATATACACTAACCCTTTTCCATCTCATTCAACCAATACTATTGAGCAACCTTCTTCTCTCATTGACTATGATGATAAAGTTGACAAAGTCCCTCATATTGTCAACCAAATTGAACATGCTCTACCTCAACCTAAACCTCAACCTTCACCTCAATCTTGCATTAATTTGGATCCTGCTGAAACAATTAAGGCAGCTGATGGTTCTCTTTACATTTTCGCTAGGGTTGATGGTTTTCCTTCCAGTGGTACCCTTGTTGATCCCACTTGCATGGTGAATTTGATAACTGAAGAGAACCTTTTTAGTAAACAAATGCATAAATATTTCTATGATAAATCTTATGTCTTGATTCAAACTTGCAATGGTTTCCTTTATCCTTCACATGGTTCCATTTATTTTACTGTAGAAGTTGGTGGTAAAACTTTGGACACTACTTTCATTGTTATTCCTACTTCTGAGAAATTTCAAGTTAAACTTGGTCTTCCTTACCTCTATTAATGTCATCACTTTGCCTATTAAAAAATGTGTTAAATTTCCTCATCATGTATAGAACATGATTGTTAACAATATTCTTTATCAGTCTTTTATGCCTCGAGACTCTGTTGACCTTGATTTCTTTTGGCCATACATTCCTCAACCAACAAAGGTTCATCCTATTTTTTTTTATCATACCAATCCTTTAAGATTCAAAATATTTGTGAACTTATCAAACCTAAGGATGATCCTAGTTGTCATCTTCTTCCTACACCACATTTTCCTCCTTATCCACATCCTCTTCCTGTCATCTCTCCACCTGGTTTGGTTCCTTCAATTCTTCCTCCTAAAGAAGAAAAGGACCTGATGTTGATTGATCCTATTCCAGTCCAAATATCTAGTAAAACAAAATGTAACCATCATTCTCATGATCATATTCGTAAACGTCATGCTAGTGTCTATGAACGTACTTCTAAAAACATTTGTTCATCCCATACTTCACTTTCCTTTGACCAACCCATGCTTGAGCCTATGGAGGAAGTGAATTTAAACAAAGTTACAATGAACAAACATGAAAATACTATTCGTATCTTGGATTCTATTATAATTAATGTTGATGAAGAAGATAATCCTAATGATGATTTTAATAATACTAACAATGATATGCATGCTATTTATTCTGATGATATGTATGAAACTATTGATCTTTATAATGATTTACAAGCTATGTTTTCACAACAACGATCTATCACTCCTAATCCTTAACATAGTGACCTTTCTTAACAGTAGGGTCCTTGTTTGGCTATTGTTCCATCTATTGTTCTTGATGTTTCTCCTCTTGCGATTTTCCCACCTTCCCTAAACACTATGGACTGAGATGGGGGGCATGAAACATGCTTAACTAGGACCTCTTGTCTAGTGGATCCTTTCTTTTTCTTTGCTTTTTTGTCATGATGTGTTTCCCCCATGATGTGTTTCTTGTTATATGTCTTCTTTAGATTTATTTAAATGTCCCTTATTTCTCCATTGACAAAAGGCGATAAAGGAATTTCCATGTTGTAATAATTATTCTATTTGTATCTTACTTCTTCTATATGTTGTTACATGTTATGTTTTACACATTTCATTATTCATAAATGTACCTATGTGTTGTCAGTTTGAGATGATGCAAAGTGATAACACCTATTCTTTTTGTTTTTCATCATGCCGACCAAAAATAATCTTCTTCATCACTCTTACATGAATTTTTTCCATTGCGTTGTAGTTTTAATTCCTTTGGGGAATGATGATAGTTCATTTTGACATAATTATGATATACATGACTTATCATGTGACCTAATGACCCAACAGTTGGTAGATCCCTTTTGTTCTCTCTTTTGTCATGTGCTTATTTCCTTTGATTTTCCTTTCTTGGGGGCATTTCATAGAGGAAATGTTTCTAGTATATGTGTGTATGCTTCGTTAAAGCCATTTCTCCTATTAAGGGATTTGCAATAGCTTTAACATGGGGGCATACACTCTGCTCACATCTACACACACAAACAATCTTTTGATGATGATTTAAACTTTGGATCCCTTAATGGACATACAATCCTTAAGGATTGATCTAACACAAGGAGATACAACACTCAGGGCCCAGGGCACTCCCGAGTACCAAACCAACCTTGCAGAGACAATGCCGAGGCAACAACACATAGAGTGAGAGAAGTGAACAATAGATATCTTTTATTAATTGATCAAAATCATTACATGTTAGGCTGTAAGGCCTTCCCGGTTTTGTCCATATAAATTCAAATGAATTATAGAGTTATCTTCATACATGCGAGGTCACAAACCTGCCTTTCAAGTATTACAATACTTAGTCTTCTATCACAAGATGACACCAATTCTTTTCTACTTAACTTTTGTACTAAAAACTTCCACTACTCTAAGAACAAAGAACCAAATATATACAATAGTACACCAAAGATTTCGACACTCAAAGCCCTAAGAGAGACCTAGATTTAGGTCCACACATGTCCCAATTAGAGACCCCACATTAATTACACCACATAAATTAAATGCAGAAGTTGGCCAGATTAGGATAAATAACTCGGGAAGAGATCATCGAGAAAGAACAACCACATGGTAAAAGCATAGCCAATCAATAGAAACCAACACACACTGAGACCTGTCAGTAAAGCAAGATAGAAAGAATACCCGAGCAATAGGGTAACTGAGAACTTCACCGACCAATCTCCAAACAAGATAAAGAATAAAAGAAAAATTATTTTTGGTTGAGAAGGATTTCTAAGGACCCAAGATGCTCCTGCATCAGACACCTAGGGTACAAGAAATGATTTTGTGAATCATGTATCAGGTCCAAACTTAAATGAATCTAACTTCGATTGAGAAACCCAAGATATGTCCTCAATCAGTATGTTCTTCCATTTTATTAGATAATCCATGTATTCCATTCCTCTTGTGCTTCTTCCAACTCTCTGTTTCAAAATATGTTCAACTTCCTCTATCTGTTTCTTAGGATAATCACTCAGTACTATCACTTCTTCACCAGGTTCATGATACTCATACAAATCTGAAATATTGAATATAGGTGATATATCCATGTCATCAGATAATTCCACTTCATAAGAATTTCCATTGTCAAATCTTCTCAGTATTTTGCACGGACCAAATTTCTTCATCTTCATTTTTCCATATGTTCCAATAGGAAATCTTCCTTTCTTCAAATGAACCATAACTGCATCACCAACTTCAAAATTTTTATGTCTTCTTAATCTATCTGCACTATCTTTGTATTCCTGATTCCTTTTCTCCAACTTCTATTTTAGATCTTCATGCAATGTCTTCATAAGCTCAGCAAAATCCTTTGCTTTAGCACTTCTTTTCTCTTCTCCAACAATATATCTCAAGTCTGATATACCTCTCAGTTGTGTGCCATGAATAATCTCAAAAGGTGTCTTTCCAGTGCTTCTATTTACTAAATTATTGTATGCAAACTCTGCTTGTGTCAACATCAAATCCCAATTACTTGGTGTGTCTCCAACTAAACATCTTAACAAATTACCCAAACTTCAGTTTACAACCTTTGTTTGTCCATCAGTCTATGGATGAAATGTAGAACTATATTTCAACTCAATATCCAACTTCTTCCAAAGTGTTTTCCATAAATAGCTAACAAACTTACTGTCTTGATCTGAGATAATACTCCTCAGTAATCCATGCAATCTGAAAATATCCTTAAAGAAAAGATCTACTATATGTACTGCATCTAATGTTTTCTTACATGGTATGAAATGTGTCATCTTAGAAAATCTATCCACAACAACAAATATGGAATCATTAGCTCTTGATGTCCTCGGTAAGCCAAGAATAAAATCCATGCTGATATCACTCCAAGGTTTCTCAGGAATAGTAATCGATGTGTACAAACCAGTATTCTGACTCACTCCTTTTGCAACTTGACAAACTCCACAATTTTTCACAAATTTATGAACATCCTTGTACAACTAAGGCCAAAAATACCTTTCCTTCAGCAAACTCAATGTTTATCAATACAGAAATATCCAGCCAAACCACTACTATGTTTTTCCTTTATCAAATTAGTTCCCATTGATCCTCTCGGTATACACAACTGAATACCTTTGAACAACATATCTTCTTGAATGAAATAGTCTTCATACTTAATTTATTTTGAATTAGGTGCTCTGCACACTCTCCACTACTTAGAAAAATCAGGATCACATTCATAAAAATTCTTCATATCATCAAAACCAAGAACCTCAATTCTCATTTCAATCAAAAAATATCTTCTTCTACTCAATGCATCAGCAACTCTATTAGAAACTCCACTCTTATCCTTAGTCACAAATGTGAAAATCTACAAATACTCTACCCATTTCATATGTCTTTGGTTCAACTTATTTTGACTACCCAAATATTGTAAAACCTTATGATCAGTATACAACACAAATTCTTTTGGCATCAAGTAATGTCTCCACTTCTTCATAGCTTGAACAATAGTATGGAATTCTTGATCATAGAAAAAAATTTCCTTTTTGTATCATTCAAATTTTTACCAAAGAAAGTAATAGGTTTACCTTCTTGAGTCAACACAGCTCTAATTGCATTTCCACTTTCATCACATTCTACTTGAAATACCTTATTGAAATCAGGTAAGGCTAACACAAGTAATTCACCAACCTTCAGCTTCAGAGCCTCAAAACTCTTGTCAGCTCCATGTGTCCATTTGAATTCTCTTTTGTCTCCTCTCATTGTCTGATCAGTCATAGCATTACAAATAGAACTAAAATTTCTGATAAACTTCCTGTAAAAACTTGCCAATCCATGAAAGGATCTTACCTCACTGACATTCTCAGGTGTAGGCCAACTAAGTATAGCTTCAACCTTCTCAAGATCCATCTTCAAATCATCAGCTAAAATCGCAAAACCCAAATACACAAGTTCTTCTTTCATGAAGAAACACTTCTTCAGATTTATCAGCAACTTTTCCTCTTTCAATCTCTGCAATACTTGTGTTATATGCATCAAATTCTCTTCTCCAGTCTTACTGAATATCATAATATCATCCAAGTATACAATCACACATTTATTCAATAATTTCTTCAAAATTTCATTCATTATATGCATCAAATGCTCTTCTCCAGTCTTACTGAATATCATAATATCATCCAAGTGTACAATCACACATTTATTCAATAATTTCTTCAAAATTTCATTCATTATATGCATCAAATGCTCTTCTCCAGTCTTACTAAATATCATAATATCATCCAAGTATACAATCCACTCATACAAAAATTCCTTTGTCTTGAAAGCAGTCTTCCACTCATCACCTTCTCTGATTCTGATCTGATTATATCCACTCCTTAGATCAATTTTGGTAAAATATCTTGCTCCACTCAAACAATCCATTATATCATCCATTATTGGTATAGGAAACCTATACTTCACTGTGATCTTATTGATTTCTCTTGAATCAATGCACATTCTCCATTCTCCATTCTTCTTAGGTGCCAATATAGCTAGTATTGCACAAGGACTCAAACTTTCTCTGGTCAAGCCCTTGTTCAACAATTCATGAACTTATCGGTTAAGCTCTTCATTCTCGGTCAGTGTTAACTGATGTGGTGCCTTTTTCGCTAAAATAGCTCTAGGAATTAGATCCATACAATGACTGATATCTCTCATTCGTCGAAAACCTTTAGGGACATTATCTAAAATTATCTCCTTGTACTCAGTGAGTAAATTCTCAACTTCTGCAGGAATTTCATCTTCTATATTCTTACTCAGTTTGTTAGGAATAAAAGCATAAAAAATATCATTTCTTTTCAAATCATTAACAAAGTGTTTACCTTCCATCAAACACAATTTTAGAGATGTACATAACTCACCAACAGATTCTTCAACCAAAGGTAACAAGATTTGTTTTTTACCATCAACCCAAATAGAATATCTATTCAATCTTCCATCATGTTTAGCATGTCTATCATATTGCCAAGGTCTACCCAAAAAAATATGACAAGAATCCATTGGCATAATATCACACAACACCTTATCATAATACTTTCCAATTTTAAGATTCACAAAACATTGTTCACTAACCATTAATGTATGCTCATCTTTGATCCATGAGATCTGATAGGGTTTCAGATGCTTCATCTTTTCCAACTACAATTTTTTGACCATTTTCTCAGATTCCAGATTCTCTGAGCTTCCACTATCAACAATCACCTTCCAAACTTTGTCTGCAAAACTACATCTAGTCTTGAACAAACTTTTCCTGACAAGATCTTGCTTATCTTTCTCACTCCATAGTATCCTTTGGATCATGAGATTTCCTTCCTTCTCATGTTCATTCGGTGACTCCTCTTGCACCAAAGCATTCCTGCTGCTACTAAATTTCTTTCTTGCATTTGTACACTCAAAATATCGATGTCCTTATTCACCACAATTATAACAAGTTCCTTGGAAACCTCTTCTACTATAAGCACCTCAAGAGTAACTTCCTCTTCCTCGGTATGAACATCCACCTTTCCATTTAGTATTTCCTTTGTCTTGAGATGTGTCTAAAATTGACTTGTCTAGTTGAGATCTACTATTTTCACCTTGAGATCTACCTCTTCCTCTAGGGAATCTACCACCTCTACCTCTTTGTCTGTGTTCATATCTCTTGTTCAATTTCTCCTCAGCTTTTAGGGAAAATTGATATGCCTCCTCAATGCTCTCCATCTTTACCAAATTGATCTCATCTTGTATAGAACTTATAAATCCATTCATATATCTTGCTACTCTTTCCAACTCATCCTCAATATGTCCAGATCTAATGTAAAATCTGTAGAATTCTTCATTATAATCCTTTACCGATTTATCTTTCTACTTCAAACTTTGCATTCACCAAACTAGGTTAATCATATAATCAAAAGGTAGAAACTTTCCTTTCAATTTTTTTACCATCTTATCCCATACCTTGATTTTGTCTTTACCTTTTTTCTTTCAATCCAATTGTAGATGCTCCCACCATAAGGATGCATGACCTTTCAGATTTGTACTTGCAATCTTGACTTTCTTGTCCTCTGATACATTCTCATACTCAAAGTACTTTTCCATCTTCGGTATCTAGTCAAGCAATTCATCAAAATCCAACTTTCCACTATATTTAGGAGGATTAAACTAAGGTGTGGACTTCAAACTTGTCAATGCTCACAAGAATCTCTCTTCTTCCTTATCCATCACAGGTGCAGGTGCAACTTCAACTTGAACTTCTTCAACTTCATCATCACTAACATCCTCAAGATGTCTTCCTCTACATTGGGTTATCTCAACAGCTTCCAATCTTGCAGCCATTTGTCTAAGTATATCAGCTAGACATGGATCTGAATTTCCTCTCCGATGAACCATCTTAAATCACTTCGTAATTGTAGGTCAAATTGCAATCTGTTACCGCACAACAATATCAAGAAAATAGGGTTAGGGCTTACAAGAAGGAACTTAGATCTAACCTTTTCTCTAATACCACTTGACACAAGGAGGGACATCACTCAAGGCCTAGGGCACTCCTGAGTACCAAACCAACCTTGCAGACACATACAGAAGCAACAACACATGGAGTGAGAGAAGAAAATAGCAGATATCTTTGATTAATTGATCAAACTCGTTGCATGTCGGGCTATAAGGCCTTCCCAATTTTTTCCATATACATTCAAGTGAATTACAGAGTAATCTTCATACATGCGAGGTCACAGACCTTCCTTCCAAGTATTACAATACTTTGTCTTCTATCACAAGTTGATACCAATTCTTTTCTACTTAACTTTCCTACTGAAAACTGCCACTACTCTAAGAACAAAGAAGCAAATATATACAAGAGTCCATTAAAGAGGTCGACACTCAAATCCCTAAGAGAGACCCAAATTTAGGTCCACACAAATCCCAATGAGAGACCCCACATTAATTATGCCACAAAAATTAAATGCAAAATTTGGATAATCAGGATAAACAACTCGGGAAGAGATCACCGAGCAATAACAACCACTCAGTAAAAGCATACCTGAGAAACATAAACTAGCTTGGTAAAAGTATACCAAAGCAACAGAAACCATCTTGATAAAAGCATACCCAAGCAATAGAAACCAACACACACCGAGACCCATCGGTAAAGAAAGACAAAAAGAATAACCGAGCAATAGGGTAACTGAACACTTCACCGAGCAGTCTCCAAACAAGCTAAAGAACAAAAGCAAACATATTTTTGGTTGAGTATGATTACCAAGGACCCAAGATTATCCTGCATCATGATCCCTTCTTTACATTTTGGATCCCTTAATGGACATACAATCCTTAAGGATTGATACCTCCTATTTTCCTTTTGATCCCTTATAGACATGCAATCCTTAAGGAAAGACCACCCTTTCTAGATCCCTGATTGACATACAATCATTAAGGACACATCCTAGATGGATTGACTAGCCATCTTTTGCAACACTTTTGTGTGATTCACAGTAAGACTCTCTCTCTCTCTCTCTCTCTCTCTCTCTCTCTCTCTCTCTCTCATTTGGATTTCATGAGGAATTAAGCCACTTGGGGGCTTGATGTTCCCTTGTCTCCTTAACTTTGGCGAGATCATCTTATGCATTTGATCTACTTTACTGTGAGCATGAGCTTGTCTCATACTCCCGCTAAAGTGGGGGGTAAATGTACAGGTCTAAAAAGTTAGCACCCATTAATTTGGAAGCTTTGGGACCTATTTGGGCCCCATTTTAATGATCTCCTCGATTATGGATGCATTTATGTTGTATTTTCCCACTTTTCTCACTATTTTGCCCCAAGCACCTTAATACTTCTTGGGCCCCACAAATTTTGCCTCAAAATTTACCCTCCTGGGTATAAGTTGAACCTCTTTTGACCTATACCAGGTATAGGTTGAAAAAATTTTGACCTATACCTTTGGGGTTTAAAATTAGTGGGTTTTGGGCCTGATGCATAGTATTTTCATTTTCCTGCCCATTTAGGTCAACCTCCACAAATTTTAACCCTAAAATCTCTATAAAAGGAGGCCTCTCCTCTTCATTTTTCCATCCACTATATATATTGCAATCTACTATCCATTATCTATATTGTAATCTACTATCCATCATCCACTTACATATGCTATCTATTACATCCATTTCATTGCAAGCATTCTAGCCCAATATGATTTTAAGTAAGAAAAGATTTCCCAATTGAGCAAGAGGATCCATATGGAGAAGTGGAGGAATTTCCCAATTGAGAAAGAGGATCCATATCCTTTCCTTATATATTCTATCATATCAAGCATGCATACATCCATGATCCATTATTTAACAAGTGTAGATCTATTGCATTGGTGAAGACATCCTACCTTCTACAATTCAACATTCAAGGAAGCAAGCATACATCTTTGTGGGTATACAGGATTTGTATCCATCCACAAAGGTTTGCGAAACAAGGTGAATACTTAAATTTATCTTTTTTTACATGCTTTACTTATTTTATTTCAAGGTTAATTTCTAAACGAGGGATTGACCAAGGCAAGCCCCTTTCCCACAACAATTTCCTCTTCTCTCTTATGTGCAGGCAAAAGTTCGGAATGGAGATTTAGTTGTAGATATGGGAAACCATTTGGAAGAAATTTCTAGATCCATTTTCTATTTTGGACTCCAACAGTATTGGGTATAGGTAAAACCTTCAACATATACCTTAACATTCCAAGTGCAAATTCCAATTATAGACCCAGAAACACAATATGAAGACTTTCCAAGATCATATTTCTATTTCTTATTTTGAACCAATTGGGTATAGGTAGAACCTTTGACCAATACCTAGGTATAGGGATAACCACTTTAGACCTATTCCTAAGATAGAACAGAGAGCTGCAGGTTTCAAAATTGCAGATCACAGACTGTTGGATCTAGGTACCAAGATATATTGGGACTATGTTAGACAGAATATCATCATTCACATTCTTCCTCTTCCATATTTAGGTACATACATTCTTATTCTTACATATTTCATATACTTGTCTACTTGTCTACATTAGATCAGATTTGTTGTTGTACCTTGCTGTTATAAGATCTCTTATCATTTGTTTCCTTACATCACAAAAATAATACCCTAAATTCTCCCCTTAGATCTTGCTTAATTAAGGTACAAACTCCTAGGTGTCTCAATTAAAAATTACTATGAAATGTATTATCCTAAGTAATATTAAGTAAAGTGTAATTAGGAATATTTAACTACACCAACACCTTTCTTTCCTAAGTTTTTCTTTCTTTCATCTTACTCAGTATTCTTTCACATTGTTTCTTTAATCAGTTCTCTAGTTTCTTTAAGGATTTTATTATCTCCTTTTGCCATAATACTTTCCATTAGTGTTCATCATGTTTTCATATATATGCCTCGTGGTCTTCCATAATCTAAATAGTCGCATCTCTTTAGGAGCTATTACAGATCTTTCCTACCTTTCCATTGATCTAGAAAGATTCTTGCTATGAATCACTTAATCGAATTGTTAGATACACCTATGGATCAAAATTATTATTAATTATATGGTTGATGTATTTCATGTGAAACATATCATAGAAAAAGTGTATTTGAAGCACAAAAAATAGAATAAAGGAGGCAGGAATTGATAATGGAGTTCACCACTCAGGGCTACATTTCTGGATCTTCCTAAATTGTGAGCTATTTTCCATTAATGATGATAACCCTACAAATACTTAATTACATCACTTTGGTTTCAAATCTACAAGGAAAAATTAATACATCTCCCAGGAAGATTCAAGCCCTACAAGCTCTCCTTGATCCAAAAGAATCAATAGCATGCCCTCAATGTAATAACCAAGTCTATGGCTCAACTCAGATGCGCGGTCTTCACCGACATCACCTAAAGTCCATGAGTTTTCCTTTGTTCAAAATAGGAGGGATTGGTTCACAAAACCATTAAAAATTCACTCACTAGAGGAAACTTCCCTCCAAGTACATAATAAATTTGTCAAACATCTCTCTTGTTACAATTTGTGATAAAAATATAATATTTTAATTCTTTCCCAAGCTCTCCTCCTAACAATTTCCAAGGATTCCCCCTTTTACAAAGATCAAAATACCTCATCATATACATTTACATATTCTAAATAAGGGGTTTAACCAAATTATTTTTATCTCTCTCCAAATTCCCTATATTAAGCCCATAAAATAAATAAAAATCTTTAAAATCCTTTTTAAAACCTTTAAAGATGTTGAGATTTAGGCATGAGATATGGTTAAAAACTTATTATGGGGGTTTGGGCCCCTTAGAATCTTTGCAATCACTAATATCCCAACAAAATAGAATTTGGTAAAATCAATCTCAAGAAATTTTTATAACACATTGGCATTTGGGTGCACTCATAGTTGGTAGGTTGGCGATTCAAACCTCGACCCAACTTCTATTTAGTGCCTTATTGTCACTTTAAATAGAAAATGTGCATTTTCATATACCAGTAGTGTTTATAATAGTATGTGGGAGGTTACAAGTTTGAATCTCCTCAACAGGTTTTTAAAAAATAACTACATGTTAGTGGTGCCACATGGTAGCAATCCATTGCACCACGTGGCACTATATTATTTTCTGATGTATGACACATTTCATAATGTGGTTGGTCTGCATCACCTATTCCTACCACCGCAACATCCTGACACCTATCATCACCTGGTTGATCCACGCTAGCTATGCATGCCACCTTAGCATCCAACCATGTGTCAACTCTAGTAATGCCACATCAACTTGTGAATGTCATCATTTGTACCTAGTCAAATCATCTTTTTGGCAACTTTGACTGGCCATAACTTTTTCATACAAATTTTGTTTGAGCCCGTTCAAGTTGTGTTGGAAAGCTCCTAACAAGCTCTTCAACTTGATTATATTTCCATCATGATTTGAATACTTTCACTTTTTAGGATTATCATCCCCTAATTGCCTACCCCCCTCTCACAGAGGTGACCTTTAGGGTCTAGCACAATCTAATTTTTTTCCACTTTAATTTCTCCTGTTATCTCTAAGTTTATCTATCATTAACTCCAAGGTCCTCAAAGAACAACTAATGTTACCAAGAGTAGGGAAGCTAAAACCTAGAAACATATACCCAAAAATATCTTATGTAATTAGTTTTTTCCTCAAAGGACAAGTAAGAGAAATCAACATATGTGGAAGGAGCTCAAAATGTATGCTTATTCACACCATCATTAACCAAAATAAATAAGCATTGATAACACGTAACACATAGAATTGGACCAACAATATCATCGTAACTATATCATCATACCAAAATGCAGGTCTTAGTTTTGAATACTATTTGCAATGATCATATATATAATCCACATGAAGATTCATGTATTTTTTTAGTTGGTCATTGATCTATTTCTATATCGCAAACCATATTTAGTAGCCTAAGTTAGCTCTATCCATGGTCTATAACCTACCAAAAGGATTTTGAGTAAAACCAAGTGCTAAGAAGAGGGGTTGAATTAGCACAATTTAAATTTTAAAACTTTATCTTAGATCTTAATTAGTCCAATTAACAATAAGAAGAAAATAAATTAACAATTCCATACATATATGAACATTAGATTTATGTGGAAACCCAAGATGGGGAAAAAAATAGTAACAAATGCACTCATTATATCCAAATATTTGATTACAATGTTCTAGGTCAGAAGCCAAGAAACTCACTATCCCTACCAATTCAGACACACTTCCAAGGATTACACTAATCCTAGAAAAACATAAAATGTAGATTTTAATAGAACCTCATTGATCTGGAAATAAATGAAAAATGAAACCTCCGGATTTGTTGTAGTGACCTAGTTTGATTCACCAATATGTACCTTAGTTCTGACTTGTTCACATAAAATTTCTTTCGCACTTGAATCTGTTGGAAATGAGATAAGTAATTGAGAGGGGAGGGGCAATCAGTTACTTCAAAATAAATCCTTTGTCCCTTAGATTTCCTGAATACTTTAACATTGTTACTCGGTCATATAAGATATTCTTTTGTAACTCGAGTGTCAAAGCAATATTTATAATATCCAATGCAATTGTACTTTAGTGAGTAAGTGCAAAAACATAAATCATAAAACAAATAACATATACATAGGTGACACCAAGATTTAATGTAGAAATCCAATATGTAAAAAACCACCAATGTAACTAGTTATTGTTTTCACTCTTCTGAAGTGAGCCCTGTTAGGATCCAACCCTTTTAAAGGTTAAAATAACACACTGTTAGGTGTGACCCTGTTAAAGGATTTAATCACCCTATGAGGAGTGGCCTTGTTA
This sequence comes from Thuja plicata, assembly GCA_018584345.1. Taxonomy (NCBI): domain Eukaryota; kingdom Viridiplantae; phylum Streptophyta; class Pinopsida; order Cupressales; family Cupressaceae; genus Thuja; species Thuja plicata. The sequence goes on along the minus strand of MU226052.1, from coordinate 2,805,778 downwards.
GAGGTCTTCAACACTTCAACATAGAAATTCTACCTTGTGAGAGGATTTACAAAATGACTATTAAGTCCACTCTGTTAAGAGATTTGAGATCACTGCTACAATTGTTAGAGAGTAACAATAAATTGACCTGTATGCGTAAGCAACTGTCTTTACTGATTCAGATCTCTATTCTCATTATGAATGGATCCTTGTTGATCAGATATTCTATTGCAGCTCTGAGTGATCTGTACTCAATTAGAATCCCATCTGATTTTGCCTTCACTCTTCATGTCACAGAATTCCACACTTCTACTTCTTCAACCTTTTCACACTCTTTTTCTTTTTCTTATCTTCTCTTATTTCTCTTTTTTTTTTTCAATCCAAACTTGACCTTTCATATATATGATGAGCCCTATCAAGTCAACTTGAATACACTTCTAAATAAGTAATAAATCATAATTCAGTCGGCCTCATATAATCAATTAACTATAGAATGTAAATCATTGTTAGTTGGCTGGCACTGAATGCCCGACCATGACTGAAATGCCCAAGTGACTCGGTCAACACTAAACATCTTCAATACCCGACTAAACTCGGTCAACACTAAAACAACTCATTCTATTTACCAACTGTGCTCAGTCTGAATGTAGACATTTGTGTATCATCACTACATAAGTGTATATACATGTGTAACATCAATGACAATACACAAATTGAATAATTGTCTTCAACAATCTTCCTCTTTGGCATTGATGGCAACACAACATGTCATGACACAAAGAATTGTAGAGCAATAGAAAAATTTCTTTAATGTCCTTAGCTTCATTCTGATTCTTATCCAAAAACTCTCTCTGACATCAAAATCTTCCTCTTACTGTTATGGACTCTCTCTTAAGTGATTCTTTATATATTATAGCAAATTCTCCCCATTTGACAACATATGCCAAAGACCCCATCTTCTAAAATACCAATAGTCAATACTATTTCACTTTGTAATTGTAATGTACCTGAATGTGCTAATTCATCTGCAATGTGCTCTAATGTACTTGCATCAACTAATAGATCTTCACTATCGCTCAGGTTGATGCATCACTAAACTATATTTTAGTGAGCTTCAATTAGGGGAAGCACCCCTAGCTTTCCTCTAAGATACAAGAATACATCCTTAGGTAAAGGTTTGGTGAATATGTCTACAACTTGTTCTTTGGTATTCACATATTCCAACCTTAATTCTTTATTTTGTACCAATTCTCTCAAAAAATGATACTTTATTTCTATATGCTTGGTTTTGGTGTGCATCACAGGATTATTTGAAATGTTAGTGGCACTAGTGTTGTCACAGTAGATAATAACGGGTTCTTTTACTTCTTCCTTCATTCCTGACAACAACTGCTTGATCCATATGATCATTGAACAGTTCACTACTGTAGCAACATATTCTACCTCTATTATAGACTGAGAGATACAATTTTGTTTCTTGCTAGTCCAAGACACTAACCTCTTTCCAAGAAAGAAAGCTCCACCATTGGTTATTTTCATGTCGTTGACACTTCCAGCCCAATCAAGATCAGTTAATGTGTTTAAATACAAGTTTCCACCTTTCTTATACCATAAACCATAGTCTTCAGTACCCTTCAGATATCTCAAAATTCTTTTTTTTTCCATTAGGTGATTGTCTCTAGGATTAGCTGAAAATATTGCAACAATACCAACTGCCAATGCAATATCAAGTTTGGTGTGAACAACATATTACTATTTTCCAATCATGGATATGTAGTTGGTCTGATCTATCTCTTTTGAATCATCATCCTTAGACAATTTCTGTCCAGTACACATGGGTGTTCCAACAGGTTTGAAATCTTCCATACCAAATTTCTTAAGTATCTCCTTGATATATTTTGATTGAGTAATGTATATACCATCCTTCATTTGATGTACTTGTAATCTAACAAATAATTTGATCTCACTAAACATAGACATCTCAAATTCTTTACTCATAGCTACAGAGAATGCTTTGCATAGGTCATCATAACCAGTGAATAATATATAATCAACAAATATCTCTACTAACACTATTTGTTATGTGGTCCTTTTTTTATGTATATGCTACTATTATCATTGGTTCTCTGAAATCCAATACTTACTAGATAGCTATGCAATCTTTCTTACCAGGCTCTGGGCGCTTGCTTCAGTCCATACAATGCTTTGCTTAGCTTGCAAACCATATTCCTTATGCTAGGATCAACAAATCCTTCAAGTTTCTCACTGTAGACTTCTTCTTCTAGGATTCCATTCAGAAATGCAGATTTCACATCCATTTGATATACTTTGTATCCTTTATGTGCAGCATATGCCAAAAGAGTTTTGACTCCTTCAAGTCTTGCAACAGTAGCAAAATTTTCTCCATAATCAATACCCTCTTCTTGAGCATATCCTTTACAAACTAGTCTGGCCTTGTTTCTAGAAACTTCACCATTTTCATTTATCTTATTTCTAAAAACCCACTTGGTTCCAATCACATTCTTTTCCTTTGGTCTAGGCACAAGAGTCTAAGTTTTGTTCTTCTCAATCTGCTAAATTTCTTCATTCATTGCCTCTATCCAACTTTCATCATTCAATGCATCTTTAACAATTCCAGGTTCAAATTCACTTAGTAAACATGTACCTTTGAGTTTGTTCCTTGTCATTACACCTTTTGTCTGATCTCCAATTATTTTCTCAAGTGCATGATGCCTTCTAACATATTTTGAAAGTACTGGGTTTGTGCAGGATCATCGTATGCCAAAAAATGGCGATGTGAAAAAATCTATTTTTCACTCGTCCAAAAGCGCACCCAAAAGTCTGTTGACTTTTGAGTAGGCATGGGTATCAGTACACCTGACCAAGCCAAAAGCCAAAGCTAAAGCATTATCAGATGTCCGATAATATCTAATGTCTGATAATATTGTATATCTGATATTCATCAGTAATAATATATTGTTGCCCGCGGCTGCGTTCAACATTTTCACTGTGAAAATGTTGAAGTAGCGAAGCCAAGCCCCTAAAATCGCATATTAGATACCTATCTGATATTAGATTTTCTACAGTACACAAGGTAAATGAAATTTTTTAGTTTCACTCTATTTTTTCTCTTTTTGCATTGAAATTTATTGTTTTTTTTTAAAACTAGGTTTTATATGATATTGTGTATTGTTTTTTAAAATTGAGTAGAAACTAGATTTGAAATTTATATTATTTATTCTATTTTATTTTTGAATCAGACATGAATTTAGACCAATCCGAAAACCCTCCCTCTCAGTCAGCGAACAATCCAAAATCACCTCAAAACAATCCCCCACCTTCAAAAGACCAACCGTTCTCAAACCCTCGACCAATACAGGATCTCATAGGAGATAATCTAAATCAGCTTAGAGGATATTATAACACATATGCGAATATCCCCACCTTGCATCCCATGTTTTCCATGCTGAACTCCATTATTGAGAGCATGGAGAAACTCACAGAACAACACAATGTTGCACTTCTTTGGCGTGAATCCATGCACACCCAATTTGATGATGGGCTTGACAAAAATCAAGTTATGGATCTAAACATAAAAAAACATGGCATATGTAACATTTTTGTCGATCCCAAAACCTAATTAAAAGTGGATCCTAAAAAAACCAATTTGTCAATTAAATGGTGTACAAATGATGCAATACGTGACAAATTTTGGGATCGCTAGTGGATGGTTTTTGATAGACCACCCCACAAAAATTTGGATGTCCCATTCTACTTCATTCAAAAATTATATGTTGAATTTGTGCTCGATCACAAAGTCAATTACTGGAGCATGAGACAGAACCAGGGCATGGGCTTAGGCGCTCCCCAGGATAGGCCAGGGGCACAGTGGGTGAAATCTCACACATATGTCCCCACTCCCAAGATTTCACCACCTCCCACTGTGCAACATCCTGACATTATTGTCGAGTCTGGCTCACAGACTATTCAAGCCATTCACGCCTTGAGTGATCTACTCGTTAGGCAGAGTGAGACATTGTTGTCTCCTCATACTGATGCTTTTGGCCCTTCCACATCCTCCACAAGCTCACATATTTGTGTTCCTCATACTTGCATTATGTGCAAGAATATGTGCTTGGGTTCCCTGAATGATAGTGATGCATATAACTATGTGTTTAAGGTGGATGATACTATACAACACACTACAAGCACTGAAGCACCCCATGGAGATGTGCATCAGGGGCATACAGAGCCATGGACTCCTACTGTTACGGTAAGAGTAAACAATTAACTTGTTATATTGTATTTAATTTTAAATGCTCATATTTTAAATAGAATTTTCTTATAATGATTGCCCACTTATGTTTTTTATACATGTTTCATTTATGTCTAGTTGATGACAGAGGAGGAGATGGCATAGGTGGAGGGGTCCACACTTTCGGCCATTTCATTTGGCCTTGACACTTCCATGGTACATACATTTTAATGTACTCATTGGTTTCATTTTATTATAATATTGTATACATGTATTTTCTAATTTTTATGATCATTTTATTACATACTGATGCAGGTTTCACCAGTTGCCACTGGAGGGCAATGTGAGGGGCTTTAGGCGTTTGGTGTTGACAAGGGGAAGGTAATTAAGTATTTTAGATTAATTAAGCATACATGTATACTTGTCACTTGTGCATACTCATTTTTAATTACATATTTTATTTGACAGAGGGTGGTGTCTGATGATGTCATGAGACCGGTTCACCATGATAGAGTCACAGGCATCTCAATTCACAGTGATAGCCCCATAGTACGTATATTTATAAATTTATTTATGTGTAGTTTACTATCAAGTATATATTTAATATGATCAAGTCATGATTGTATGAAACTTATCTGTTTGACTTTGTAGGTCACCCCTAGTTTGAGGGAGGTACCACGCTAAGGGTTTGTATCACTGATGACCCAACTGACATTTCCTGAAGAAAGTTCAACAGAGGTAATTTTTTATGTTAATTGAGTTATGTTTAAAACATGTATTTTCTACCAAGGATTTAACATTAAATAGTATAATTCTTACATCAATCTCATGTTCGCAAACATATATATAGGGCAGAGTCAACATTGGTGGCATTGTCCCTTCGCAACTAAAGACATATATTAGGTCTCCTGACCGCATGAGGAGACCGAGAGGCGAGGTACATGAGAGTTCAATTTTAAAAAAATATTAATTATAATTCACTATGATTTTAAATTTTTATTTATTATTTATTATATGTAGAAACCATATAAATTAAGTAATCTAACTTGGTGTTTCACTTTTGTGTTTGAATGCAAGATCCATCAGAGCCAAAGAGTAGTTCGAAGAGACTTCACTTTGATCATCCACCAGTAGAATAGAATGTCCTAGAAACATTTGTAGTTGAACTTCTTATGTTGAGATGTCATATGGCACATTTTGAGATAGCGTATGCCATATTGTATCTAGATATGAACTGATTTTGTAAATTTTTGCAGATGACATGTGCCACATTTTGTACAAAACTATTTCATATATACATATCTACATGTTCATTTCTAATTATTTTATCTTTTTCATGTGTACTATGTATGTATTATTTCCATATTATACCTTTGGCATTTGTTGTATGTATGTATTATTTCCATATTATGTCTTTGTCATGCATTGTATTTATGTATGTATGTTCATTTTTATATTTATATTTATATTATATTTATATTAAAATATTATATTCTCTACCTGCTAGAGAGAGAGAGAGAGAGAGAGTTCCTACTCCCTCTCTCTACAGTTTCTACTCTCTCTCCTAGGTATTATTTTAAACTATAAATATAAATAAATAATTAATACTAATATTATACTATTATAAAATAGAGAAATAAATAATAATATAGTACTGTGAGGCCTCACCCCGACCCATCATAGCTTTACTGCTCGATCACACTTTGATACTTTATGTTTTGATACATTGATACACTTTTTGATTAACCTGACAGAGACTCGAGATATTATGTTATGATGATGATTATATTGTATAGATTACATTTTGATATGGATTAGACCTAGAACATGTGGTTGATTTTGACTATATATGTTTAGATAAGTGAATTGACGATAAGATCGAATCATGATTAGACTTGATTATTTCATGGATGTTATGTCATGATGATTATGGAATTATTATGTTTTAAACATTTCTGTATAAAAATTGCAATTAGGAATTTAATTCTACTTATTGATTAATGTTGCTAATTATGAATTGAAAATGTATATTGCACGTGATTTTATTATCTTGGACTACTGATGCTCGAGTTAAGTGTGCAGGAAAGAGAACCATTAAATTATTCGAAGAATCAGGGCTAAACACATGTGAATTGAGTAAGCCAAGGTTTAATCATATAAGGGGTTGAAACCTCATTGTGATGTGATCTTTGTTGTAAACGTAATCTGAATGTGTGTTAATAGTTTAAATTCATGTTGTTGTTTGGACATGGAATTGTGAATGTGATGTGTATTTTTTGGTGTCACTTGACACTTGTATTGTCCATGTGGATGGTGACATGTCAAATTAGGGCTTGGGAAAGAATCACCAAACCTTTTTGGATGTTATATTAATTCCACTTGCACATAGATGTCTTGTAGGGATCACATCAAGTTGGAACTCAGAATTGAACTTTAGGGGTACTTTGGAGGGGTCAAAAGTGACCCTAGACTGTATTTTTTGCCCAAATTAGTTAACCTTAAGGGGGTACCTTGGGTTGGGGGCTATTTTTTACCTATGAAAAAGCCTAGATCGACCATTATGGCCATTCAAAATGCCTACTTTTCAAAAGTGGCGAAAATGGAAATGACCTCATGCATCTAACTTGTCCCACACTTCTTACTAAACTCTCAATGAAGAGGGGAGACAAGAGGTAACACAAAAGGACTAGAGGGAATGTCTCATTAATTTCTAGGTCTTGACTACACTTCTAGGGGTCTTTTTAGAGGGTTTGAAGAAACTTAGTGGGTGTTCACCCACTATCTAATTTTAGAGACAATTAGGGTTGGAGGAAGGAAAAAGGAAAGTATAAGGGCTTCTTCCCAACTAGATTCTTGTCATTTTTCGTGGACCAAGGTTGGTGGATTCTTACTATGGAGAAATACTCTTGCATTTTAGATTTGTATGTTATTGTTTTATGAATATGTAAATATTGTATGGTGTTCATATATGTAAATCTTATATAGTGTTGTTGTATGTAGATTTTGTTGTTATGTGTTGGCTTGAGAATGCATTTAGATTTTGTTTCATTTCTTGTTCTTTTAGATTGGGAGTGTTGTTCATGGGAGTTTAAGGCATTACTCACCCTTTGATAAGGGAAGAATTGGCCTTGGGTGAAGGGGTTAGTTGGGCTCTCCATTGTAGTGAGAATCTCTTCTCTTGGAGAAGAGGGATAATTTCATGGAGTATAAGCCCATGAAGCCATGTTGTAAATATTGTTTTTGGTATAGAAATGACCAAATGTGTATATGGAAGTAATGTCAATGTAGCCTTGGAAATTCATAAAAAAACTCTTGTTGAGGAATTTGAAAACGCAATGGCATTCTCCTCTTTGGAAAAGCCCACCTTCACCCTACTTCAATGGGTTTGGAAAACTCATTTGTGAAGCCTTGGTTGGGAGTTAATTGTTGTGTTGTGCATATATGTTAGTTGTGAGAATTGGGATGTGTTATCTTGTTTAGCCTTGGTTCTCCAAGCTCGAAGGTGGTCTCCTTGAAACCTTAGTTTGGAGGTGAGCTTCCCATGGTTCCCCTCATGTATTTGCAGGTTTTAAAGTCAAAGTTGGATGTGGAAAAATTTGGGAGAAGTCTTCATTTTGGTGTTGTTGTGAGAGAGCAACTTTAATGTTGCATGATTACTCCTTGTATTGAGGCTCATTTTTGTTAAGTGTTGTAATGTCCATTTTATAAGATTTGTTAAGAAAGATATAAAAAGCTCTTATTCATTATGTAATAGTTTTCATAGCATGAGAAATCTTGTAGATTTAGAAATCTTGTAATCTCTAAAATGTATTTGATTTCAAGTTTTCAAGTTAAAAAAAAAACACTTAATTATTCCTTTGGAAAAATCTGAATTTTATTTCAACTAAATCATTACTCTACCTTAAAATTTTCATTGAAACCCCAATCCTTGGGAAAGAAAGATAAGCTTGCTAACTATAGTAAAACAAAGAAATTAGTATATTAATGTAAAACAATCACCTATTATTATTAATCAAATTTTAGTTGCATAGTGTATGGCACAAATAAAATAATCAAATGCATACTTGTATCTACTTCAAGAACAAAATCAATAATATTAATGTGTTACAAACTATAACGGAATTTTACCATGACATTTTCTAGAATGTAGAGCAAAAATGCTCTCTGGAAAATGTATGGGGAGGGATTTCATTCCCCCTTTACACAGAGTATATTCTCTATATATTTCTCTTACTAAACCCCCCCTTAATTACCCCTCTAATTACTATCTTTTAGTACTAATACATAAGTTTTATAGTATTAGGAGGCACCATCCACGTGGGCCCCACACACTTAGGTTATAAGTATTGAAAGGAAACTTTAAAAAAAAAAAATGAAATAAACCTTATCTTACACTCACCATGTGAATTTTAAGGGTGACTGACATGGTTTAAATACTTGTCCTTAGGACAAGTCTCCTCCTCACCCCATGCGTACTTGGGGCTGTCATATCCCTTGGGGTTTGTACCACCCCATACCCCTAACATGCAAAATTCTACCTTGTTTGACTTTTATTTTAAACTGCATATTGGAAGGGAGACCCTTAAGGTGGTCCCCACCTCCACATTGAAACCCATCGCATTGCCTTGTTTCAAAAGGCTTTCCTTCATGAAAACCCATGTAACCTTAGTTGGGTTGGGATTCCCGCACCCCACCCACTTGGGAAGTAGGTATTGGGAATAGGGTAGGGGGTGATGGGATAGGTTAGAAGCTAGGTAGTAGGATAGCTAGTTAGTAGGATAAGTAGGGATAGTTAGATTAGATAATTTGGATTAGTTTTAATAGATTCTGTTAGCATGTTTTGATTTAATTAGCATTGTATCAACCTTTTTAAATAATAGTATATCTTATCCAATGATTAAAAGGATCACTAATGTTAGTAAGTTAGGTTAGTGCAAGATAGTTAAGTTAGTAATTAGATGTATATTTTTTTTAGTGTAGTTCATTTTATGGGTATATTTGTTAATTAATGATGCAGTTAATTACTAGATTTATATCTTTAGTGTTCATGTAAATTGCATAGTTAGTTGTTAATTTAATTAATTTTTAGAAGGTAAATTGATTTCCTACTAGAGGTAATTTAATGTTTTTTTTTGTTTAAAGGATGATTTAAATTTTGTTAGGGGATTATGAATTAGGATTGCATGTGTTTTTTTTATAAGGGGAGAATTTAATTAGAATTGATATTAGTAAGTTAGGAAAGTAGATTAGATTATGATTATTAGATTTCTATTAATAGTTTAATTGATATAGTGAAATTGTTATTAGATTTTAAGGAGTAAATGTTT
>MU226052.1:2759635-2778106 GCA_018584345.1 Thuja plicata | reverse complement strand
GTAGTTAATGTCGAAAGAGAATTAGTATTAGATTTAAATGGATTAGTTGTAATCAAGGTTAAGAAATCAAAGTGAATACTAGGTCAACCTAATTCAACATATGATCCTATCAACTAGATTACCATCACAATATTACACGTGGATAAACATTAAACCATAGTTAATTCAACCTGACCCAAGAGTTCACATAACCCGTACAACAAGTTGATGCTCCAACTCTGCATCCGTATGTGGCGTAACCCTAATTCAATTTATGAATATACCTTGCAACTCAAAGATTGACTTCACCATGTTAGCACCTTTCCTCAACATATCCATTGTTAGTTGTATGTAATTGTGTTTTAAAAAAAAAATATTGTCTGTGTGTTTTGCCCTAGTTTTGGGCATGACAAATACTACTATTTAGATAATTATATAATACTAATATTTAAATAATTATATAATACTAATGTTGTTACCATCTAATATTAATATTAAAACACATGAAATTTATAATATATAAACTAAAACTCATAAAATTGAAAAATTGAAAAAATTTGAATCATAAAATTTTGAAATCAAAATGTTGTATTTGGGCAGGAGATATCAGATATACGATAATATCGAATATATGATTAGGCTTGGTAGTTGCTTTAGGTTTTGGATTTCAATGCCAAACGTGGTTGGTCAACCCAAATGATGTGTTCACCATATTTCCTCTCATCTACAGACTTAGACATTGTAGCTGACGACCTTTTTTTCACCCAAAATTGATGAAACAAAAAGGGTTTCTTAAAAACGTTATCAGCTTTCCATCAATATAATTGATGTCATAATTCAAGTTCAGTAAGTAATTATTACTTATTTTCTAGTTGAGATATCTTTAAAGTCCTTATTGACATACTGATTGAAAAAAAACCATAACTTTCAAACGGTTTAACCTTTTTGAAATCTGAAACATGCATCACATTCTATGCTTTGCCTACTATGAGAAAAAAAGAGTTTGCAATTTTGTAAAGTTTAGAATTAGTTAAGGTGGTCAGACACGAGAGTTTTTTTTTATTTTGAATAAGTTGTAGCAGGAAATTCATAATTAATTATTTATTTGATAAAAAATTACACAAAAATGTGTCACATCCGGGCATGAGTCTACTACTTATATTTAGAATCTTGTGAAAATATATCATCATTTGATTATGATTAAGGTGGTCAAACATACACGTACTTTTTATCTTTTTCCTAAAATTTTTGTACTACTGCATTGAAATCTAAAATATTGAACAATTAGATTTTTTTTTTCAAACAAGGGCTAGTAGTTTAGGAACTACATTCAATTTCCTACAAATTCTGTTCTTACAACTTTTTCACATAAGGTTGATAAGATGTTCAACTTTTTACGTCAAGTTGACTAACCCTAATTTTTTGAATTTTCATTGCAACTTAAGGCCATAGCTTGGTATACCATGATCCTGCACATACCCACTAGATCCTTCAGTCTAGATTCTGGACTTGATCCTTCAATCTATCATTCTCAAACATTCTTTCTTGTTCTTTTGTCTGATGCTTGGGATCCACTGTCTGTGACTCGGGTTCCTCTATCTGTGACTCGATTCCCTCTATCTGTGACTCGGTCTCTTCTACCAGCAGCTCGGGTTGCATAGTTTGAAACTTGGGTTGTACATTGTGCTAGTATATTTAGTGGTTGACAGTTCTGTTGTCCAATCACCATTGCACAAGTCATATGTATAGTATCAGGTTCATGATACAAAAAGTTCCTGTAGTCTTCAGGCTCTTTACTGCTCCTCTCTTCACATTTTTCTGCAAACTCATCAACCTTGACATGTACACTTTCTATGACTTTATGAGTAGTAAGATTTAGACATTTGTATGCTTTTCTTTTACATGAGTAACCTAGGAATATTCCTTCATCAATTTTTGCATCTAGTTTTCCATTTCTTGCTTTCTTCAAGATGTAGCATCTACTTCCAAATACTTTGAAATAATGAACATTAGGTTTATAGCCATACCATAATTCAAAATGTTTCTAGTTACTACCTTTCTTCAGTTGAACTCGGTTCAAGGTGAACACTGTAGTGTTGATGGCCTCCTTCCAGTATTTGGCAGCAACATTCTTTTCAATCATTAGGGTTCTGGCACAATTCATAATGGATTTGTTTCTTCTTTCTGCTATTCCATTTTGTTGTGGTGTAGCAAGGGCAGATACCTATCTTTTGATTCCTCTCTCATTACAGAATTCATTGAACTCATTAGAAAAGAATTCTCCTCCTCTTTCAGATCTTAGGCATTTTCATTTCTTTCATGTTTCCTTTTCAACTCTTGCAAGATACCATTTGAATTTCTGAAAAGCTTCTGATTTCTCTCTGAGAAACATGACAGTCATCATTCTGGAATGATCATCAACAAATAGAATAAAATACTTCTCTCCATTATAGCTTGTTGTTCCAATTAGACCACAAAGGTCATTATGTACCAATACCAAGACTTCATCAATATTATAATTCTTGCTTTTGAAACTTGTCTTGCTCATATTTCCAATTTAACATTGTTTGCATATTGCTAACTCAAGTTTCTTCAAAATAGGAATACCTCTAACTATCTTGTTCTTTCTTATGTTTACCAGATTATCAAAATTTACATGACACAACCTTTTATGCCATAACCAGCTTTCTTATACTTGTGCAATAAAGCATGAACCTTCAGTGAGATCAAGATAGAATAGATTACCTTTTGTTTGCCTACCAATTCTGGCTAGGTTCCCTTTACCATCCAAGATCTTGGCCTTACCATTCATGAATTCTACCTTGAAGCCAATGTTGTTCAGTTGTGCTACACTGAGTAGATTTCTCCTCAATCCTTCAACCCAATAAGAATTATCACATTTGATTCCTTTTGTCAGAGTAATGCAACCTTTTCCTTTTACATGACAAGGTTCATCATTCCCAAAATTGACACTCCCACCATCATAGTGTTCAAGATGTTCAAATTTTGTCTTATCACTAGTCATGTGATGAGAACAACCACTATCAATTATCTATGTGTCATTTTTATTGATATGTGAGAAAAGTGTGTTCTTTTCATCTTCTTCATCTGACTCATCCTTAATAGAAATATATACTATTTCATCTTCTTCTTCGTCACTGTCAGAATCTTTAGCAATATAACAAGACTTCTTACCTTTATCCTTGTATCTTTTGTAGTTCTTGAAATCTTTCTTGTTTTTGAATTTTTTGAACTTTTTCTCATCTTTGTCTTCTTTTCTCAAACACTTTGCAGCAATGTGATCAACCTCATTGCATGAAAAACAAATCAATGGTATTTTTCCTTTGTGTTTTCCTTTTGCTTCTCTTCTTGCAAGTAATGCTTCAATGATGTCAAGATCTTCATCATCACAGTCACTTTCAATCTGCTTCCCTTTTGAGTATCTATCCTTCTTACCAAGCTTTAATTTAGCTTTGACTGCAGACTGAAGATTGCTAGAGCTAGGAGATTAATTGTCAAAGTTGTCCAGCTCAAAAGTTGTAAGTCTTCCCACTAATGTATCCAGAGTTATATACTTATTGCACCTCATCTCTTGAATATCTGAAACTCTAATAGTATAGATAGGAAGTAAATTTCTTAGTACCTTGGTGACCACTATTTTATCTTCAATTATTCCACCTAAAACTCTGATGGCACTCACAGTCTTCTCGATTCTTTCACTGTATCTTGTAATGTCTTCTCCTTCTTTCATTTTCATCTAGTCAAATTGTCCTCTCAGAATTTGTGCTTTGGCTCTCTTTACATTTTCATCTCCTCCATGAATGTCTTGTAATTTCTTCCACATATCATAGGTTGTAGGGCAATCCTTGACTTCATCAAATTCTAAGTAGTTGAGTGAAGAAGCTATATCAATCATCATTATATTATGAAGCTTCTGTTCCATCATCTATTCCACAGTCATAGTCCCTGTTGGTTCCACATATTTTCTTTCCAAAAATTACAAACTAGCATCTCTGATAGTAGATAGATGTAGCTTCATCATCTCTTTCCATGCTAGGAAGTTGTCTTTTTTTAGTTTTGGGATCTCCCTTCTGTAAGACATCTATGATCTTTAGCTTAGGTCTTGAAACCCTCTCTGAAAGCACTTGAATCTTTGATACCAATTGTTGGAAATGAGATAAGTAACTGAGAGGGGAGGGGTGAATCAATTACTTCAAAACAAATCCTTTGTCCCTTAGATGTCTTAAATACTTTGCTATTCTTCTGTAACTCGGGTGTCAAAGAAATCTTTATAATATCCAATGCAATTATACTTTAGTGAGTAAGTGCAGAAACATAAAGCATGAAACAAATAACATATACACAAGTGACACCAAGATTTAACGTGGAAACCCAATATGAAAAAAACCACCAATGTAACTAGTTACTATTTTTCACTCTTCTGAAGTGAGCCCTGTTAGGAGCCAACCCTATTAAAGGTTACAATAACATACTGTTAGGTGTGACCCTGTTAAAGGATTTAATCACCCTATGAGGAGTGGCCTTGTTAGAGATCTTCAACACTTCAACATGGAAATGCTACCTTGTGAGAGGATTTACATAAAGACGGTTAAGTCTACTCTGTTAAGAGATTTGAGATCACTGCTACAATTGTTAGAGAGTAACAGTGAATTGACCTATATGTGTAAGAAATTGTCTTTGATGATTTAGATCTCTATTATGATTATGACTAGATCCTTGCTGATCAAATATTCTATTGTAGCTCCAAGTGATCTGTACTCAATCAGAATCCCATCTGATTTCGCCTTCACTCTTCATGTCATAGAATTCCACACTTCTGCTTCTTCCACCTTTTCACACTCTTTTTCTTTTTCTTATCTTCTCTTATTTCTCTTTTTTTTTTCAATCCAAACTTGACCTTTCATATATATGATGAGCCCTGTCAAATTGGCTTGAATACACTTCTAAATAAGTAATAAATCACAATTCAGTCGGCCTCATATAATCAGTTAATTTTAGAATGTAAATCATTGTTAGTCGGCTGGCACTGAATGCCTGACCATGACTGAAATGCCCAAGTAACTCGGTCAACACTGAACTTATTCAATACCTGGTTGAACTCGGTCAACACTAAAACAACTCATTCTATTCACCAACTGTGCTCGGTCTGAATGTAGACATTTGTGTATCATCACTACATAAGTGTATATACATGTGTAACATCAATGACAATGCACAATTGAATAATTGTCTTCAACAGAATCATACACTCTTTAAAATAGCCTAATGCTCACTCATACTCATTTCATCCCTTTCCTCCAAAATATATAGAAATTTTTCCATCATAAGCATCAACAAGGTCGACCATAAAAATATGATCATTATTAATATAATGTTGGCCACCTTAAACAAAATACTCGATGTGGTCCACTCCAAGAGATAAGGAAGACCCAAATACATCATAAAAGTTTATTTTCAAACAATATAATTCATCGATATGCATCAAAACTCCTTCCAAAGCGGGAATCAAAAGGTAACATGCAAAAATGTATTAAAAAAAGCTATCGGTCTACCCAAAATGATCTCCAAATGATCCAGCATGATCAGACACATGGAATGCCATGATACAATCATCTTAAATCTGTTAGCACTTCCCTTGAACAATATCTAGCCCCAAAATACTCAAATCAGGTTATCACAAATAGTTGATTCAGCTAAAAGCCAACATAGACAACATAATAACATATGTGACAATAAATCTACACTTGCGAAGAAAACCATCAAAATATATCTAAAATAAAATAGTACATGAACTATGTAGCCATTTCCACAAAACTACATACCCTAAAATCCCATTGCAAAGAAATGAAATACATTCTTCAAGCCTATCCAAATATTTGACAGTAAACCTTAGTGTCATCCAAATAGTACATCAAATCTTTGTCAAATAATCAGCTAGGGACCTACACATATAATAGTGCATATTCACAGTAGTGATTCATTAACTCAAAATTTAAAAGAAGCTATCATCTTAGAGAATTATTTAATAAGATGTTTAAATACTCTTTCCTATATATTTGTGTCTAGAATACTTTTATCTTCTATATAAGTCACAATCTTCTTCAAATCTCATAATTTTGTCTTCCGAATAAGTCACAATATTCCTCAAATCTTCTTCATTAATCAATGTCATAGCCTCAACAACTTCTTCAAATCTTCTTTATCAGTCAATATCTCAACAACCTCTTCATAGTCTCTGTAACCTTCTTCAAATCTTCTTCATTAATCAATATCTCAACAACCTCTTCTCAATCTCAACAACCTTTCATCTTCTTAAAAATATTATATTTGTTCTTAGAAAGATAACATTAATGATGTACTAGAGGTTAACATAAATGACAACACAAATCATAATGCTAACAATCTCCCCCTTCTTCATTGATCAAAACACCAACAACAACTGAGAGAAAATAACCTTTTGAATATCCTTCTTGCTCTTTGACATCAAGGAAAAAGGGTGCAATACCTATTCATTTTTTATTCTCCAAATAATAGCCATGATTTTTTCCCCTATATAAGAGACCCACTATTATGCAATCTTTCATGCAACCTTTCACCTGCACTGCTCCCTCTGAGAACAACCATACCATCAATCCAAGAGACAAATGATGGGAAATTATTCTCCCCGTGGAAAGATGCATACATCTTATGCACCTAGTTTTAAAAAGGAGGGGTAGTAACCCCCATTTTTGTCTAGGATACTCAAAATTACACTTAGCCAAAGCTTTAGTAAAAATTTTGTTAATTTGTTCCTTGGTAGGCGCATATTCCAACTTCACTTCCTTCTCAACAACTTTCTCCCTCAAGAAGTGATACTAAATAGAGATGTATTTTTTCTTGAATGCATAATTTCATTATTGGATATATTCATGGTACTTGGGTTATTTCATATTATTATAATTGCCTCATCGAAGAATACTTCCACATCCTTGAGTGTCTGCCTCATCCATATTATTTGAGTATAGAAAAATGTCGCTACAATGTATTTTTCCTTAGCTATGGACATGGAGACTAAATCTTATTTCTTGCTCATCCAAGAGATTATCCTATCTCCTAAAATAAATTATCCACCACTAGTAGTTCTCCTATCATTTGTGCATCCTGCCCATTCAACATCTATAAATCTTTTTAGTGAAAAATCACCATCTTTCATGTACCATAGCTCAAAACCTAGAGTACCTTTCAAGTATCTAAATATGCTTTTTACTACTACCTCATGATATTTTATTGGACTTACTTAATATCTGGTATCTAAGAAAATATAATGCATAATATTTTTTCGTGAAGCAGCTAAGTACAAAAATTCACCAATCATAGATCTGTACAATTTATGATCAACTCTAGAGACTTGTCATCTTTTCTTAACCTGAATTTAGTAGACATTGTTGTTTCTATTGGTCTAGATTCTTCCATTGCAAATTTATTTAGCAACTCTTTGATATACTTGGTTTGAGAGATAAATATACCATCTTCCTTTTGCATAACATTTTTGAAATATTGTTACAGCAAATACTTATCTAGTTTGGCATACCAGGCCCTAGGGGCTTGTTTGAGATCATACAATGCTTTCTTGAGTCTGCAAACCATGTCCAAATTTTTTGATAGTTTGAAACCCTTTGGTTGTTCAATGTAATCTTTTTCCTCAAGTACTCTATTAAAAAATGTAGAATTAAATTCCATCTAATAAACCTTGAAATTCTTGTGTGTAGCAAAGGCTAAAAAATCTAATAGCTTCCATTCTAGCTACTAGAGAAAAAGTTTCCTTAAATACTTACCTTCAACTTCAGTATAACCTTTACATACCAATATTTCCTTCTTTTGGTAACTTATACATCTTCATTTAGCTTCATATTGAATACCCACTTTATTCCAATCACATTTTTTCCACCAATCTAGGTACCAATTTCTATATGTGATTTTTTTGTATCTAATCCAACTCTTCTTCCATAGATTTTATTCAACATTCATATTTTCTAGCTTCTCTATAACTTTTCAGTTCTATTTTAGAGACATTTTTTGGCTAATATCCTTCTTGTTTAGATGTCTTTATCTTTGACTCCAATGATTTGTTCTTTTGAATGATCTCTCTAAACATATATGGTGGGTTTCATTAGGTTTGTTCTTATTCTTTCTCTTCATTTTTGAAGTCTTCATCTATATTCTAGAGAATTGTTTTATTTTTTTATTGGGGACCTATTCCAATTCAATATCTGGCTCAAAAGAAATATGATTACATGTTTCATATATCTTGACATTTTCACTTTCTACCACTTTCTTCAACCTTAAATTATAGCACTGATAAGTCTTTCTTGTTGCAAAGGATCCTAAGAAAATGCCTTCATCTGATCTTGCATTAAAATTTCCAAGATTACCTTCATCTCTTTTAATATAACATTTTCTTCCAAAGATTCTGAAATATTTGACATTAGGCACCTTCCTGGACCATAACTCATAAGGATTTTTTGTATGATTTACACTAGTTTTCACTCTATTGAGAAGATAAACTCCAATATGTATTGTGACTCTCCAATAGACATTTGACAAATTTCCATCTTTCAAGATTGTCCTATCCATCTCAACAAAAGTCATATTCTTCCTTTCAACTACTCCATTTTGATATAGAGTCTTTGGTGTAGATAATTGCCTTCTAATTCCATATCTCTCACCAAACTACTAAAGTCATACAATGTGAATTCTCCTCCTCTATCTGACCTCAAAAACTAAATTCTAGTATCTATCTAATTTTCAGCCAAGCTTTTAAAAATTTCAAACTATCCAGAGCCTCATATTTACCTTTCAAAAATATTACCCAAATCATTCTAGTTTAATCATCAATAAGTAACATGAATTTCACCATTTAGCGCTCTTGTTCTTGTTGGTCTGCATAAATCAATGTGTATTAGCTCCAAAGATCAATGTGTACTCTTTGTTCTAGACTATGTTCTCTATTCACTTTCCAATCTGGCATTATATTAGTAGGTCTAGTAACTCTTTGGATGTCTCTCACAAAGAAGAACTGATATTTATTTGGTTGTCAAATTTGATATGTCCTATTATTTGTGTCATAGCCAATATTCATTCTTCAATGCCAAAAAGCAATTACCTCCTTTCTTCTTGGGATAGTAAATACTTTCATTTCTTATTCCTTTTGAAAGAGGCTTCTCGGATCCATTCCTAATTTCATAATTTCCTCCAAAAAAAACTAACTTGAAAACCTTTGTTACATAACTGACTTACACTCAAAAGACTTTGCCTTAATCCTTTTACATAGTAAACATTAGTAGCTTTATGCTTATCATCAATAGAAATAATCCCCTTACCACATTTAGGTGTTGAACCTTTGTTATCAAATTAGATTTATCCTCCCTCATAGTTCTCCAGATTCTTCTATCGCATGCAGAGTGGTATTTTATCCTTTAGATCTAATATTTTCCTCATCCTTGATGGCAAAAAATAACAATCCATCATTTGAATCCTTTTCTTCTTCATCCTCTGATGATAGATTCTATTGTGCACTATTTTTTCTTTCCTTACATTTATCATCCGGTCCACCATGTTTGCTAGATTTTCGACGAATTTATTTATTTAAATCAACATCAAGTTTCTTTCTATCCTCCCTAAAATCAAATTTAGTAGGGTAGTGACCTAATATTTTCATAATTATAATATTTAAAGGGAAACTTACCGTTATATTTTCTGGATCAATTTTTGGTGCAAGGGCACCCATAGGTCTTTATGCCTCAAAAGGTTAAAACTTGATATATTTTTTTTATTTGAGTGGTTTACATATAATAAGGTCTTCTAATACCACTTCATATGTGTTGGAGTCTAAGTTAGGTCATTAGGTGAGTGAAAGTGTCTAGTTGCAAAAAAAAAATGTCAATGTTACAAATGTTGTCAAATTCCACAATGTGGAATATGAAGGATCAATGTTGCAAAAAGTGGAAATTTGAATGGTTTTAATTTGAAAGGTAGTTAGTGAATTTTTAGGATCTATTTAAAAGGGTTTTAAAAGGCCTTCTATGGTCAAGGACAACCGGGTTTTGATTTTTTTGTAAAGATTGGAAGCAACAAAATTCTATTTTTCTTGCATTTTCTAAATCCTTCTTTGTTTTTTTCATGATTGGTATAGATCTATACATAATTTTTACAAAATAAACATGGTATGGTTGTAAAGATAAATGAGTTGCCTCTCTTTTTTATTCGGTTGAATTTAATGAAATTTAGAGAAAGTTGTGACAATTTTAGTGTGGGTTGTCTGGAACTCTACCTAGGGTTACCAATTTTGGGGGAAATGACATAACGCACTGGTCCACCATTGGATCTTGATGCAAATTGGAGAAAATTTCTCTTTGAGGTTTATCTATAGTCTCACCAAAGCTATTTACATAGTTTTTTTTTCAAAAGTTATGAATGATTGTTTGTCTGATATCTTCATGTACTAGGCCAAGAAACCATGAAAGGAGTAGAAAATTGTACAAAGGGAGTTTGAAAATGAATTATTGGGAAGTAAAACATGTAATTGGATGTGTAAATACCCTATCAAGACCAGGAGGTGGATGTGTGATCTCTAGAGACCTATTTGTGGTGATGCCCTAGAACACTAGGTCCCAAATTAGCCCTTTTGGGCCTAATTGGCAAAAGGGCAGTCAATTTTTTAAGCATTCCATACAAAGTAACCTACCTTGATTTTAAGATATGTTGAATAAAGTCCAAATGGATATCAAAAACAAGTTTCCTTTCCTATAGATCGGGTCTTCTCCACAATTTATGTCCAAAAAGTCATGTTTGAAAGGCTACTAGCAAGGTTATAGGTTTGTGAGAGAAATCCAACATTTGGGTGCTTGAAGGATTGAAGTATTGGTTTATTTTTTGTGTTTTGATATTGTCTATCCCTAATCTACATCAAATTGGTATTAGAGCCCAAATATCTAGGCAAGGGAAGTTTTGGAAGTCTGTGTTTTGGAAGGGTGGCTATTAAAATGAAGAAAGATGGGCAGAGAGCATCAACATTGTTAAGTGGATTGTTCAAATTGGAAAAGAAGCTACGAGAGGAATAAATGGAAAAGATGCTACAAGAGGAAGAAATGGAAGCCAAGAAGGTAATAAAGTTGGAAAAGAAAATATTATTCTGAACTACATGCAAATCAAAAGGTAAATGTTGTCAAGTTGTGATTTCAATTGTTTGCATGGATAATATTGTTGTTACCAAAATTTTCCTACAGGCTCATTTTTGTAGAGCCATTATGAATTCAGGATTTAAGGTATATTCAAATTTCAAATCAGCTCTCATGTCTAATTACAAACAATATTAGTAATTTTTTCAATGAATGTTACATTTTATGAAGAAAAGAAAAAGTAACAATTTGTACATTCATGAGATTCTTTTCTGAAAATGTAATGTTTCTTTATCCAAATATTGAGAATGTACTCCACACAAGTCGTGAAGATAGATAAAATAATTCATTGAATTTTCAATTTTGAAAATCAAAATGAATATATGTACAAGTGGAAAACAAAGAAAATAAATGAAGGTCAGTCATTGCCTGAATGACTGGTGGAGATGGAGGAGTTGGTGTTGACTGGGCTTGTCCTTGCTCTATTGGATCCATGCTCCTCGCTATCCTAGACCTGAAAAGAAAGAAAAGCAAGGTTAGAACATTAAGTTCTAAGCCATGACTAGACTACCGTTCATTTCTCATCCCATGTAATCATGTTTGATTACCAAATTGAAAATACCTAAAAATTAGTTTTAGATCAATGGATACCATAATCAATAAATATGACAATAGAAACATGTGCCAATGAACAATCATGATACAATATCCTACAGTCATAGGACAATAGTTGTGCTACTACAAGTGCCATAACAAAAATGGATGTGTATATCTGAAGTGGAAGAGTAGCTAACAATCATGTAGTTCAAGAGCATAAGTATGTGGTAGTTATAGTGACATAAAGAAATGATGAATGTATAGTATGGAGATATAAGTTTCACGACTGTCAATGTATGACACAGTGAGCAATGTGACTACTAGCTTCTTACAATTATTATCAAAACATGGCAAGCATTTCAGAGGATATCTTGTTGATCACATGTAAAGAACATGGATGTATTATGTGTTGTCCAAGAAAAACCACAAAAGGTATGCCTATATCAGATAGATGTATTGGAAGATAGGAAGTGTAGTCAATATTGTGAAACCAAATGCTACAATGAATACATCCACATTGGTTTTTCTATCATAGGTTACACTACAGAGCAGAATTATTTAAGACACTCAGTACCTTTTCCTACAGTCAAGGGAAGAAAATGTTAGATATTCATAACAAGAAGTAGAAAATTGAGGATTGCATAGTATTCAAGTAAAATTTCAAAGGTGTCATGATCAAACAGTGATCAAAATGAAACTCACTCCTTGTTCCAAAGTTATGTCACAAATATCAACGGAAAGTGATTTATTTACTCAAAAGCATAGCTAAGGAGATGAGTAATGATCAAAGAAATCTAATCATTTGCAGACAAAGAGATGTTTGAATTGTGCCAAGAAGCAGTAGCACAACAATTTTGCATACCATAAAATGGTAATGTTTATTTCTTGGAATCTCATATCAAATACATGTTCGAAGCTGTGGCAATAATGACAGTGAATAAACAAATAGTAAAATGAAACCATACAATCTCAATACCCAGAATGCATGGAGACAATAACAAAATAATAGAGATGTCGAATATGGAGCCACAACAATTTGGGTAAAAGAAAACTTTTCATTACCTTGAGCACCGAGAATTAGGAAATACATCCAAAGTGCGGCCATGAAATATAGATGGGTTTTGGGAAAGAAAGTGTGTCATGAATTTAACAATGGAAAACCCTCATTTGGCAGTAATTAAACCATGGGTTTTGTAAGTTTAAACCAAAAATATTTTGAATTTTAGTCAGGGTGTTCATTAGGACAGGTTTATATAGAATTTTATATTTACAAATGGAGCATAAAGAAAACAAAACTATATTATTTTCTTTGCAAATGGAGCATAAAGTAAACAAAATTTCTATTATTCTTTTTGTGAATGGAGTTTGCAGGATTGGAAGTGAAAGAATACCTGTAAAAGAAGTCATTTTGTTTACATAAGAGCCTCAGAATCTCCAGAATCATCTTTCACAAGCTCCAGACTAACCCTAGCTTCATCATAGAAGGGGAAAATGCTTTTATGCCATATTCATTTGGAAAGGAAATATGGTGAATTACTATTCTCGTGATCATGCAAAGTTTTTTTGGGCTTTGTAAAAAATAATAACATACATTTATTGTTTAATACTAATTAAGCAATGTACTTTATTTCTCAGTGAAGGTTAATACAAAAATATTTGTTATTATTTCTTCTATTATTTGTATTTATTAATATTGTAATTTATATTTATTAAATAGTATCTTATAAACTATTTAATAAATATGAAATTTTAAAATGCATGTGCTTATTGAGTCACAAGTTGAGTCAAATTGAGTAATGATGACAGGTGCCTAGTCATAAGGGGGTGATTGTTGAAGAATTTGTGATTTTTCCACCATCTAGGGGAAGTTGTGGAAGTTACTAGACATGTGGAGGGTATCTAGGGGAGTTGGATTGTTTTGGGGGACCTTATGGTAAAAGGTTTAGGTGGCTTGACTTTTTCTTTTTTCCCATGTGCTTTTAGAGACCTTTGAGGACCTTAAAAATAGCTTTTCTTGTTGAATCAGACCCCAAGGATTCAGGTGCTATTTTCATAGAGATGTTTCAAGTTGAAACATAAATACTAGTACTTGGCTCATTTTTTGGTTAGTTTGGATTATGTAGATCAGAGGATCATTGTGACCAATTTTTTTCCTTTGGAGAATTTTTGCATGAATTTGTAACTCTTTTTGAAGCACAATTGAAAGTGGTTGAACTTTTGGAGCAAAACATTATCTAAGTTCTTTTATTCTTCTTTTATTTCTTCATATTTGTGTGCACTATAGGTGATTGATAAAGGTGATTAGTGAATTTTTTCATTCCATGTTATCTTGTCTCATCTGAGTACCTATTTGCAGGAGTGTATGTTTGTTTGTAGGTTGTAGTTTGTGTTTTATGTTTTGAAATGGTTAAGTGAGAAAACTCTTCTCCTTAATAGGTTCATTCAAAATCTTACTATGAAATATTTATGCAAGCCTATACAGAAAATTTGTACTTTCCCTCAAGTCAGATAGTATAAAACTAACACTTAGTCATTTGTGGTTGTGATTCATAACAGGGTGCATCACCTAGTAAGATGGAGCATTTACATTTCATTTTTAATTTTTGTTCGTTTATGCATCTTTTCTCTCTTTTCCTTCTAGAGTTGAGTTAGTTTGAAGATAAAATAGGTGATTATCCAATAGGAACTGGCCTAGGATCCGAAGCTCTCACTTGAAGTTTTTGCATATCCCACATGCAAAAGTGATTCCCATGTTATGTCAGGTTATTAAAATTTTGAGTTTAATAGGGTATAAATTTGATGCATACTAGTTTTGGCAATGAACAGTAAGACCAAGAGGTCATAGTTTTCATAGTTCTTGTTGGTTCTAATATGCATCTAGCAGGTTGCAGACCTTTGAGAGCTCATTGTTTTGCATATCTGGCAACTCTAACTTCATATCTATTGGTTTTAGGTAGATTTAGTGCCGAAAATGGATTACCATCCTCCATTTCATGAAAGTGTTCCTCCATTCTGTGAATATCAATCATAACAAAAAAGTTGTGTTTTTGTTTTCATGCTAGAATTTGAAGGACAACATTCATCTCATGCTTACCACCCTCCCACCCAAAATCAAGTATCCTGGCAACATGACTGCATACCAAAAAATTCAAGAGGGTGTGAGGTGCATAAAAGGGCAGCCAGAGTTTGAAGTGTAGCAAAAGGAGCTTGCATATCAAGTTAACATTCAACATGAGGAGGATTTGGTTCACCAGGAGCAGCGTTACAAGAAGTATTTGGTGGAACAATATAGGCGGTATGAAGTGAACCTTGCCGATAAGATAGAATCACAGAAGAAATTTCATGAGAAAGAGTTTGTGGGTCATAGATAATTAATAAGGGTCATATTTTCTATAGTTGTAAAATGTGAGGAATATTTCCAAAGAAAATTAGTAGCTCATGATGGGTTTCATGACAAAGAGCTACAGGAGCACAAAGATAAAATAAGGCTCTTGATTACTACAGAAATTAAGTATAGAGAGGCTAGTAAAATATACTATGAAGAGGCTCAAAAGCATAAAGAAAATGTTGAGAAAGAGGTTGTATCTGAGTTTCATACCTTTGTTGATCAGAACAATGAAATGGTGTCAGATGTGTTTGATGAGCTGCCTAAGTTTGTTGAAGAGGACAGTGTACTGGAACAAATACCATTATCAAATTCTGGTCAAGTGGATGAAGAATTGAATCCTAACCTCATGAAAGAGAATGAAGAATATACTAAAAATCAGAGGGTAGAAACACTATTCCCAAGACAGAAAGAGGATATTCAATATCCTAAAGTTCCACTAATTCAAGAAAGCTGCCATAAGGTAGAGATCGGTCTCTTATTACAAAATACCAAAGAAGAAATTGAAGAAGACACATTTTGGAATGAAATAGAACTTTTTTTCTCAAGCCTTGATGCAAAATGAATTTTTTCTGAGTCAAAAATACATCAAAAAGTGGATGAGCAAACTGAACCAGAGATGTCTCCATTTAAGCTACATGAACCAGAAGCTTATGATCATCAAAGTAATCACTAAAAAATTGAATTACTTTGTACAAGGGATATAACTGAGATAACATGTCCTACACAACATAATGTTGTCACAAAATTATTTCATCAGCCTGAAATCAACAGAGAAGGTCTGAATTTTGTACTTGAGAATGTAAGTTCTGAAGAAGGAAACCAAAAGCAACATGTTGATTATTTTCACCAATCCATTATTTATGTTCTTACAAGGGGTTGTCCTATCAGATACTTATCCCAGAAGGAGTCTAATGAAGCATCCACCTATGAAGTTCCAGTTGAGGATGGTGTCAAGGATGTTGCTAGGCCAGAGCTTGTCCAACTTTCTCCTCCTCTCTGGAGTAATTCCGCTTATGATCTATTTGAGGAGGTTAGTAGGTTTGATCCCCTTTTTCAAGAGGTAGTTCTTTATATTTTTGCATTTTTTTTTTGTCTCATGTCCCTTTAGTTGTCCTCATGCATATAATGCATTGTATCCTAAGGAGGAAAGGTAGCTATTTTAACTATCCGGTGAATGGTTTTGTTTGACCAGTTTCTATATACTGGTTAGTTTAGGGTAGGTTAGAAGTTTTCAATTTTCCCTAAGTTCTTGGCAAAGTTAGTTTGCATTCTTTTCAGTAGATTCGTTAATAGAATATGGTGGCATAGCATAATCCAATCAAAGAAACATTGTTTTCAGAATATGTTGGCATAACATAACATAATGCAATATTTTCAGTAGATTCATTATTTTCTACTATAGCTTTGAATGCCGCAAATTGAAAGAAACATCTTGACCCCTTTTCAAGAAACACACCTACATTTTCCTAGAAAATGAAGGGAATTAAGCATCCTAAAAAATAAATCTGAGATTAGTATGTGCATCTAGTACCTATTGTATCTTCACAAAAAATGACAAAATGTTGATACAAACACATACTGCTATGCCATAAAGTGAAATCAAGCACAGCTTATTTCTTATTGTTAAAATCTTAGAGAAAATCACTTGCAATTTTAATCTTGCTAGATCAGATAGTTTTAGCAGCATGATAGAGAGAACAATATAGAAGATAGAATAAATTTATGTGGGGAAAACCCTTTCAGGTAAAAAAACCTCACACTCCAAAACTAGAGAGCCAGTGTATTATTCAGCAATAGAATACATATTCAATAAAATCTTCAGGCTCTAAGCCTTTACATGGAGATTTACATCCTTGTCCTATCCTGGAGAAAATATTACAACATAACCACTTTGAAATGAGCTTCTCTCTCATATAGCTCATCTAGTAACACTTATGTTTATAGAGTTTATAATGCAAGAAAACAACAGCTTCCCAAATGCTTCCACATTCAACGTATCTTCACTTGTGTCCACATTCAATGTATCTTCAACATGTAATTAGAAACTTGCTTTTGCATAAATCCTACATTATTACTGGTTTCCAAACTTAAATCTCCAAGTGGGCACCAACTTAAGATATTCGTAAATATACACCATATTATATAGATAATACCTAAATAATAAATGCTAGGACTCAAAGGTTGAGATACCTTAATCACAACATTCTCCCACTTGTCAAAGGCCTATCAAGAGTCACTAGAACACCAAGATTTACATTTCTAAATCGCCTGATAAAAAAAGCATTATCACTACCATCCATGAAACCACATAGATCCCAAAAATGCTCTCATGCTCCATCAATATACCTGCAACAACATCCAAGATGTCTACCATCTTAGGCAAAAATCCTTATCATCCTCCAACATGCCACCTATTGAAGAAATAGAAAAATCCAAGGTGAATATGCACCAGTCTAAACAACATTATTAGTGTAGGTTTTTTTTTTTCCTTATGCTAGGGGGTATTTATTTTTCCTAAACATATTTCATTTAAGCTTGTTTAAGTTATTAGGAGTGGTTAATATCAGGACATGTGTCAAAATACTTAAGCTGCATTTGTAACTCACTCCCAAACATGGGTATTTGAGTGACACACCTTCTTTTGGCTTGTTGTGCCCCCTCTCATAACCACTATTATCTCATTTCCTAAGTGGGTTATGGGGTAGTTGGGTTTCTCACCTTCTTTTCACTTTATTTGCCACCTTTTATAACCCCTTTTTATTTTCATGTAAGAAGGTTATGCAACCTATTTTTACATTTACCAAGAAGGTAAAACTTCCCACCTTTTATGGGTAATGGGAGTTAATGCACCTCTTGGTTGCACTAGTTCGATGATAGCTTGGTCAGAATCTTCTAAAAATTCTCTCTATGTTTCTATTTTTCTCTCATTTCAATTTTCTCTTCATTCAGCGATTTTGATATTTGATCCTCAGTTTCTTGAAGATTGCATGTGATCTATGACTGACATCAGATCCTAGCCAGGGATAACTTTAAGAAACCCCCCCCCTCCCAAAAAGTATAAAATTGTGGCGAATCACATTTTTTTTTGAGGGAAAATTTTTAATATTGATGGCAAATTGTGGTTCAAATTATAGATATTTGGTGGCGAATTTTTTAATTTCGTATACAATTTTTATAAAAAAATGGCGAAAACAAATGATTTTAATAGGAAAATTATTAATATAATTGGCGAAGCTGAAAAATTTTACTGATAAATTATGGCGAAATAATTTTCTAAATATTGTAATTAATTATTTGTCGTGGCGAATGTATTTAAAAAATACATATAAA
>MU226052.1:2713473-2750616 GCA_018584345.1 Thuja plicata | reverse complement strand
ATGTTCGTCAAAAGAGACACTCAATTAATTCCGTGGCGAATAAGAGTAAACATTAAAGAGAAATATGGGCGAAGAACCCGAGTACCAAACTGAAATTGCGTAATCATAGTGGCAAACGTTCCGACCACAATATGACTATTTTATAAAATCTGGGTGAACCGGTCAACTAGTATACGGTGTTTTTTTTCGCCAATTTCTATAGCCCGATCGGGACATATTCGCCAATTGGCGAATAATCGCCACTAAAAAAGTCCCTGATCCTAGCTCAATTCTCTCTTCTTGTAGAATGTAACATGGTATCAAAGTTGTGTTGTCTGGTATAGCTCATTGTTTTGTCTGATTATTTTTTGAGAGGTTTGAGACATTTAGGAAGCTAATATCTTTTCTTACAAACAAAGTATTTTCTCCTACATTCTCATGCGACCTAGAGAATCAAAATAATTTGAAGAAAAATAAACATGTGTTCCTGTGAGATCTAGGTGATTGTATCTTTTTGATAATATTGGAGGCTTCTTCAACATTTCAAAAGTTTCCAAGGGGCTTGAGAAAGTCAAAAGTGACTTTTATTTCACCGAAATTAGAGTTTGAAGGACACTAAAAATCAGAGTAAATTTTTTTTACTGAAATTATTATAACCTTGGTTTCAGGATTTCAGATTTTACTCATTTGTAGGAAAAGTGATTTAAGGGTTCTCTCCCCAACATCAAAATATTTTTGGGTTTTTTCTCTTTTTCCCATAAATCAGTATTTTTTTCAGAATTTGAGTCTGAATAAGGCGTGATTCATTTCTCATGGGAAGATTTAGCAACTTTTATTAAAATTTGCATAAATTTTGCCTCGGGTGTCATATTTTCACAAACGAGTACTTGACGAAAAACTGGAAATGAGAAATTTGTATCCATGTGGGTCTCATTGAAATTTTTTTCTATTTTCCATTATATATTGCAGGTTGAATCAACTGCATCATTTTCTCTTCTATAGGCCATACCTTTCGCCTCAAATCTCCATTTTTCCAAAATGAATAGGTGTTGGAAAGGTATTTAAGAGTATTAAAAATTAATAAGGCTATTTTTTCATATTTTGCAACAGATTTATTTGTATCAATTTTTTTAATTTTGGCCATTGGAAGCCTAGAAAGCATTGTAATCTGATAAAAGGCCTTGTAAACTCACTAACTATAAAGTACCAACCTTGTAATATTATGGGGGTGATTTTTGAGACTAGTGGAAAGGGGAGGTGTCTTGTGTCTTATTTTTTACATATTCCTTTCCTCTTTACAATCTTCTTCTCCACTATCATGGATGCATCTATAATTCCTCTTTTAACACCATAATTTTTTTTTAATGGAATCTAAGATGATTATATATCTGAAAAGACATGGATATCATCGTGTTACAATGGGACTAGAAACTAAACCTAATGATGATGGAGAAAAGATTAAAAAAAAATTAATAAATGTGATGAAGCGTTTGGTACTTTGTATATGTCAGTCTCCCCTGGCTTTCTTTATCACATTGAATCTGCCACTACACCAAATGGAGTGTGACCACTTTAGAACCCCTCTTTGGTAAGCATGGTGAGTTAAGAGGTCATCAATTGGAGAATGAAATCATAGGGTTGAGTCCAACCAATTTTGACACTATACAAGACTTCTTCACAAATCTCAAATCCATAAGATTGCAATTGGAACACTGTGAAATCAAGAAGGATGATAAACAAATGATCTTGAGCATTCTTTCTAATCTTGGCCCTAACTATTCAGTGTTTGTTTCTACATTCTATGCTACAAAATGTGTGCTAGGTTCCACATAAAAATGCCTTATCTAGATTAATTTTCCATAAAGATCACTAGGGAGCACGAAAAATTGGTTCTAATGAGTACAATAAAATTGTCTAAGTCACATGCCTTGGTTGTAAATCAACACATAAAAGAATAGAAAGGGTCCAAAAAGCAAGATAAGAAACAAAAGAAGCAAGGAGAGAAGAAGAAAGATAATATATATATATATATATATATATATATATATATATATGATACTTAAAAAGTAGATAATAAGACCTCTTCGTCAAAAGGTGAACAATCTAAGAAGGAGAAGGTCAAGTTTTCTTACTAGAAGAGGCCTAGTCATGATGAACATAAGTGTTTAAAGAAATAAATACAATACCTTTCACACCTTCTAGAAAACAACAATATCAATGTGCATGATCCAGTCAAACAAAGTTCATCAAAAGGATCTTCTAAGGACACAAATAAAAGTAATTAGAAAGGAAAGGGTAAGGCCTTAAATGCAGTTTCTTCACAACCAAATTCTTGGATAATTTACTAAGGTGCTTGCATCACATGGCTTCTTCCAAAGATGATTTCACCTCTTTAGAGCCATGTTCTATGCCTACCATACTAATGGGTGATGACATTCCTATTAAAGTGCATGGGAGAGGGTATGTTGATGTGGGTGAAGGAACATTTGAGGATGTCCTTCGTGTTCCATCTTTATCAACTAATATCTTATCTT
This sequence comes from Thuja plicata, assembly GCA_018584345.1. Taxonomy (NCBI): domain Eukaryota; kingdom Viridiplantae; phylum Streptophyta; class Pinopsida; order Cupressales; family Cupressaceae; genus Thuja; species Thuja plicata. The sequence continues at coordinate 2,748,103 of MU226052.1, read as the reverse complement.
TTTATCACATCACTCACACTGGTTTTGGACAGTGATTTGCGATCACACCAAATACAATGTAATCAATGAAATGCATAAAGGGTCTATTGTTTTTGTGGGAAAAGAAGATCATCAATCTAGGTTATATTAGTTCTATCACTTTTCTCCTAACTCTCCTTCGATACTCTTGTTCACTCATACATATGAGGTGAGTTGTTTGTGGCATCAATGATTTGGCCACTTGAACTATTGTTACTTGCAACAACTCAATCAACAAGCCATGGTTTCTATGTCACCTTCTATTCATATTTTTGATGGAGTTTGACAAGGATGCATTCTTGGTAAGCATCTTAAGGATAATGAGATAAAATTAAAGCATGGAGAGCTACATAGCTATTGGAGTTGGTACATAGTGACTTGGTAGGACCACTTCTACAACTATCTTTTAGCAGGGCTAGATATGTCTTAACATTCATCGATGACTTTTCTAGATACACATGGGTTTACTTTCTCAAATAAAAGTCTGAGATTTTTGAAATTTTCTAGATTTAAAATCTTTTCAAAAGAAATAATTTAGGAATTTCATCAAGGTTATGCACATAGATAATGGTGGTGAATATGTTAACAATCAATTTGAACATTTTTGTGCTTTAGAGGGTATCAATATAGAGCACACAGTTCCATACTATCGTCAATAAAATGGTGTTGCGAAATGCAAGAACATGCCCTTGAAGGATATGGCTAATTGTATGGTTCACTCCAAATATTTGGCACCTCAATATTGGTTAGAGGCCATCAACTATGCTTGTTACATCTAGAACCAAGTTCTGCACAAAGTTGTGAAGGGGGTAACCTTTTTTCAAGATTGGACTAGTTGTAAACATACAGTTAAGAATTTCAGAGTGTTTGGTTCTCTTACATGGTCTCACATTCCAACTGAGAAACGTAAGTCTATTGATATACAGAGAAATCCTTGCATATTTGTTGGGTAACCAGGTGATGTCGAAGGCTGTACACTTCTCCATCCTACTACTCATGATTTTTTCATTGAGAAATGTTTTCTTTTATCAGAGTTCTTCTAATTCTTCTCATACCACTTCTCCATCCACCATCACTTAGGAGACATTGCATCATGATGATAGTTCTTTTGAGGATATTGATCCTCTAAATGTTGATGAGGAGTCTTTTTTCTCCACTTTAGTTGATGATAGTGATGATGAGGATTCGATTCACATTCCTCTCCTAGTCATCATTCAGAGGTTAATGATTATCCTTTAGAGTCTCCAACCTCAACAACTCTTTGGCTTCAAAGGACATTAGATTCAGCTAGTGATTGGGTTGGTGATCCAATAGATACTAGAATAACAAGGTCACAGTTTCAACAAGCTATGTATCTCTTCATAGCTTTAGCTTCTGATCCATGGTCTTTTAGAGAAGCTTCAAGTGTTCTCAAGTGGAATGTTGCAATACAAGAAGAGTTCAATTCCTTGGAAAGGAATCACACATGAGATTTAGTCCCTCTTCCTAAGGGGAAGGAAACTTGTTCGATGTAAGTAGATCTATCGAACACAATTTTTAGAAGATGGGTCGATTGATAAGCATAAGGCTCGCTTGGTAGAAAAAAGGTTCTCCAACATTTCTGGGATTGACTACTGTGAGACTTTTGCACCAGTTGCTAAGATGAGTTCCATCTGACTTGTCCTAGCTATAGTTTCAACCCATCACTAGGAAGTTCATTATATGGATGTGACCTTAAGTATCCTTCATTATCATTATATGAGAAGTTCTTTTCTTCGTGGTGACCTTCAGGAGGAAATCTACATGGAGCATCCACAAGGGTTATTTCAGTATCCTTCACTTGTGTCTCGAGATTGAAAGTCTCTCTATGGCCTAAAAAAATATCCTCAAGCTTGGTATACCAAGATGCATTCATTCCTTCTAACAGATGGCTTCACTTGATGTCATTCTAATCTGAACATATATATTCTACAGTAGGATGACACTTTGACTTTTTTGGTTCTCTATGTTGATGACTTTTATGATTGCAGGGAATCATTCATCCATTATCAAGGCAGTGAAAATTGCTTTGCATGATAGATTTTTTTATGTCTAATTTAGGTCTTCTGTATTACTTCTTGGGGATCTAAATCACTCAATCATCTTCAGGTACCTTCCTTGGACAACCCAAGTATGCACTTGATATGCTCTCCATATTTTGCATGGCTAGTTGTAGTCCTGCACTAACTCTATTTCTCTTAGGGTTCAAACTTGAGGCTAAGTTCTCTTCACCCTTGGTTGATGGCACTTTATACTGACATCTTGTTAGGAACCTCATCTACTTGACTCATACAAGACTAAAATTTTCATATGTTGTGGGAATGGTATTTTGATTCACGCAAAAACCACAGAGTTACATTGGAAATCAACTAAAAGGATGCTCCACTGCATTCAAGGTACTCACAATTATGGACTTCATTATGCAACAGGTATGGATATTGACTTGGTGGGATATACAGATTCAGATTGGGTAGGTAATTCTCAGGATTGTAGGTCTACTTCAAGGTATTGCTTCTCACTTGGTTTCGGTCCATTTTGTTGGTCGAGCAAGAAATAGTTTGTAGTTACTCTTTCATCAAAATGGGCTAAGTATAGAGGAGAAGTTAATGCCACCACTGAGGCTATTTGGCTTCAAAATATTCTCACTGAGTTTGGTATTCCAATCAGAAAACCTAAAGTCATCTTGTGTGATAATCAAAGTGCTATACCAATCTCAAGAAATCTAGTTCATCATCAGAGGATGAAACACATTGAGATACATAAGCACTTGATTTAGGAGTTTATTCAAGAAGGCATCACTGATCTTAATTATTGTTCTACATCAGATAAAATTGTGGACATATTCACCAAACCCTTCACTGAAACAAAGCTCCATCATTTGTGAGTTTTTCTTGGGATGTGACAGTTGTCTACTTCAGTAGGGATTTCTTAGTCCTTCATTTTATCTCTCTATTTGGGCGGGGGGCACTATTAGTTTTATTGGGGGGCTTCTTCTTTTTTCTTTTTCTTTTTCTTTTTCTTTTTCTTTTCTTTTCCTTTTTTTGGGTGGGGGGTTGGGATCTCTATGTGCATGGATACCTAACATGGCCTCTTTTGTCGGGACACATCTCTCCACCCACCTAAGCTACGCATAAGGGTGGGTGTTAGTGTAGGTTTTTTATTTTCCTTATGTTAGTGGGTATTTATTTTTCCTACACGTACTTTATTTAAGCTTTCTTAGGTTATTAGGAGTGCTTAATATGAGGACATGTGGCAAAATACTTAAACTGCATTTGTCACTCACTCCCAAACATGGGTAGTTGAATCACACACCTTTTTTTGGCTTATTGTGCCACCTCTCATAACCACTATTTTTTCATTTCCTAAGTGGGTTATGGGGTAGTTGGGTTTCTCACCCTCTTTTGGTTTTATTTGTCACCTTTCATAACCCCTTTTCATTTTCTTGTAAGGAGGTTATGTCACCTATTTTGACATTTACCAAGAAGGTAAAACATCCCATCTTTTATGGGGAATGGGAGTTAATGCCCCTCTTGGTTGTATATGGATTTATTTTTCTATATAATAAGCACTCAACTCTCACCTCCACTAGTTCGATGATATCTTGGTGAGAGTATTCTCAAAAATTCTTTGTTTGTATGTAGTTTTCTCTCATTTCATATTTCTCTTCATTGATCTATTTTGATCTTCGATCATTTTTTTCTTGGAGATTGCATGTGATCTATGACCGACAGAAGATCTTGGCTTGGTTCTTGCTTCTCACAAAATCTAACAAACACAAGCATAAGATCACACTGATATCAAAGGCTACATGATACTTCCACCACTCCATTGCACTCATGAGCTATACAAAAGCATCAACAAAATCAACTTCAAATCCTGTAACTAGGACACAAGATAAAATACCTACCCAAACAACTATCAAACGGACTGCCAACATCCAACTGATAAACCCATGTGACTAAAAATAGCAGAAACAAAACTATTAATCCATCCAATCACCCATACCTCAAAGGGTATAAAACATGAGCAAACTCATGCCACGAACATAACCAATCCATAAAATGCAACCTCAAGCTCTGTATATAAACCAGTCGATGAAGACCAAATAACATACAAGAACTCCCACTACATGGATAATGCCAAATCTGAAAGATCAAAGGCATATTGAGTCTACCAATCACAACACATGGAAATTTTAACTATGTAACTTACCAAGGACCGTCCATAAAGATATGTAGATCCTCAACAAAATTGTTGCAAAAAACATCTTTCTCAACTAGTCTCCATAACTCTCCTACGCTCTCCACATCTAGTGAAAGAAAGAGATACAAGATCCTTTGTGTCATCATACAAAAACCAAGTGAAAACACATGACCACAAACTAGTGATCACAATAGCTTCACACAAGACCTCACATCTAGTGTCAAGTGGATGTAAAAAACAAGAAGATCACTAAGACTGAAGAGAGAAACCAAAAACCATAAACAAGTAGCACATCCTTCTACAAAAACCTCTAAATGCCACCTCTTCCAAGTATGATCTCCTTCACAACTCCCAAAAAAATTCCACAACAACATCCAAACCTGTTAAACCTCAAGATATCAAATATAACATAATATCAATCATCTACATGGATGCAAGCCTCTTGAATAAGATCAAACTACTCCATTTCCTATTTTTTTGAAATCAACCCACTACCATCTTGTATGATCATCATAAATGAAAACACATCCAAGGAAATAACCATGGTATACATCTCTCACAATAAATCCTCCAGAACCATTTGATCACGGCTCAAAATCCATGAATATGAAAGAAAAACATAAAGCACTTGAAAGAAATAATGGGAAATACCTCTCAACCAATAAAATGCCAAGTAGACCAAGAGTGTGGAATGAGAATGCTCCTCCCAAATACGCAAGTCATCATGAATCATCCAAGAGAAATATCCTCATAGGTCTCTGTTGAACTCACATCCAACCAAAGTATAGACTCATGTAAGGATCTACCTTAATTATTAAATATTTTTCTTTCTAAACTTTTGATATTTTAGTTTTCTTGAATATGTAAATGCTTGAAAAGAATAATGAGCATTAAAAAATCACCAATAAAAAGAACACTACTGTAAAGACAATGCATACATATACTTTATTTTTTATTTGCTAATAATCTGAAGTTATAATAGAAAATCGATATCTTAGATCTATGACATCAAATGATTTCTTTCTATAATGGCAATATCACATCAAAACTCTACATACCAAGTCAAAATGTATACATGAGATTGCACATCAACAACAATGTTGTTCTTCAAACCCCACCCACAACTCTCAAGATAATTAATTCATTGTATAACTCTTTTCAGACTTGGTACAACATCAAATAAGCTTGTATGATACATATTGTTTGCTTCTAGACTGGTACGACCTCCTCCTAAAGCCTCTCAAACATGTACGACATTGTCTTAGTTAATCCGGTACGACACTGTATTGAGAGACTCGGACTTGTACGAACCTTGAAATACACTACCCAGCTATTGTAGCCCACTTCTAGGTAGAATCTGACTTGTACGACAAATATTTCCCTCCAAATGATGTAAATCATTCTCAGCAAACTCATTCATAGTAGATCAAACAATAACACAACTCTAAACCCTCCCATCGAACTCTTGTGTTAACCAAGTATCAGAGTTTGAAAGCAATATCTATCTCAAATAGAGTTACCTCGTAATAAGCCCTTATCAATCCTTCGGACTGTGTCTTTCAACAACAAAGAGAATGTGAAGAGGGATTTCGTCCTCCAAGCCCTTGAAGATAAAAACTCTAGACAATTTCATCAATTTTCATATATATTCCAAGCATGCTCAAAAAGAGATCTGCAATCTCTTTTATAACATTCTCAAGAGAGTTCATTCATTCACCTTGGCAATGTGAGATAAAAAAAAATCACTTTTTCCCTTTTCCTATTTTTCTAGGATTTTTGTTTTTCCCCTATTTTCTCACAATCGCTTTTTCCTCTATTTTATTGTGATTTATATTTTCCCATGACATTTTTTTTAATTTAATTTTAAGTCCCCAAACATTTTATATCACTAATGAGTTACTAAATAAAATATTTTTTGCTTAACTATAGTGTTGCATTAATAAAATTAAATATTTATATTTAACTTTATTAATGCATAAATAAATCATATCAATAATAATATAGTTCTTGTGTCAATATTAGACATTTACCATTAATATACCAACGTCACTAAAGGCTCTGATTATGCCGAAGAGAATTACTATAAATAGTAAGTATGCCCAAAACTGCCTCTAAACTCTTTAGAGTGATCTGCAACTGAAACTATCAAGGCCAAATGGCCTCAAAATCCCTTAAATGTCTCGGTTACCTTACGGGACCATGGGGAAATAGGCTAACGGCAACATCATATAATAAGTGCTAGAAATGGGACATTATAGCTCCTCAAACTTCCTACTGAAATCTCATCAAGAGTAACCATCTCAATAAAATGTTTCTCATCTCAAAAGAACTCTAGCCTCACCTAAGTCTCTATGTATGCATGAGTACCAAAAATGAGCAATTCATGCTAAACTCCAAATGTATCTTTGCACTCTCATGAAGCTTCCCAGGCATATGATCAATACACCTAATACAAAGAGAATTCACCAAACCATTGCTAAATCTCCAATCAGTTGAATCAGGAACACATCATGACATCATGATCTAACCATCCCTTCCTAGGAGATCACATCCTCCAAGTGAACAGAACATGGTCTCAAAAGCAATGTATCATGTAAAAACTCTAATGCACAATCAAGAGTGTACCATGACATAACATCAACATACTCTAAATTAACATCGCTTGTCAAGCACCACAACACCTCAATCAAAGACTCCAAGAGTTCTCTATGGCTCTAAGATGTTACAGATCCTCAAATAGTGTAGATACAAAGGTGAAGGAACCCTTCTACAACAATGAGATCTAAGAATCCCTCCAAACCATCTGCATCACTGAATATCATCCATCACCATGTGATTAAAACACAAACGTTTCTAAAGCTCACTAAACTGTGATATTGAGCTCTCCAAGCACATGACACACCATCTCCCAATCTGAAAATCATCTAGGTCCATGCACATACAAGTGTGCTGCTAATTTTAACCAAGTGTAACCAAGATTTACAAACCAAGGAAATACACCATGCCTTAGGACCCCATAACCAACTATCCAGGTACTGACTCTCATCCATCCTCTCATCCTAAAGAAAACAAACCAATGCATAAGTGACCACAAACAAGGCGATCTAACAAGTCTGCACCAACACTTTATCAAACCTCGTGGATATAGACAATCCACATCCAAGTTATCCCGCTACAACTGAATAGGTGATCAACCCACACAGCTATATAACTTGTAGATCCAATCATCGCAACATGCAAACCCACTATCACATCAATGAATTGCAAAATGAGACCTCAAAGAAAACAATCATGTAGAGAACATGACTCGAGCACCAACTCAAGCATAGATCCAATTTGCCAATCAAGTCCACATCAAGCATCGTAGTACAAAGATCCAAAAAGTAACACCATAAAAATGTTGAGTGACTAGTCATGTTCCAACATCCCCATGTAGAGAAAACATCACAACTTCTCTCACCATGCACAAAGCATGCATGCAGAACTGCAACTACCTCATCTTGTAACACCCCAAATGAACTAGGGTCTAGAAAATAGAGCTCTTCAGTAGATCCACAAAAGTGCAAGTTTTTTCTTGACCATGTAAAACCTACAAAACCACCATGTTTAAGAACATCCATGCACATCCATACCCACTTCTCATCCGAAAGACTCAAAAGTATGAAAAATAAGAAACCGCTTAACACTGAGCAATGGTGTTACAGATGAGCATCACCACATATTTTTAAAGAAAATCTATAAACCCCTCAACTTCAAGGAACATGAATCCAAGCCATGCAAGTACAATCATCCATGAGGAAAAAGTAGTTCAGGAACTCCAGACCCACTTGTAGGCCAACTCTACAACCACCATTTGTTAATGCATCCAAGGGAGACAAACTATTCTAGAAGCTTCCATATCATCCCATGATCAACTCCATAACCTACATGCTTTTGAGGTAACAAAAGCAGCGCCTTTCAATACTAAGAAAAAGCAAGCACCCAACATAAGCACATCACTCCATAATTTAGAAAAACAACACAGACTTCTCCATATTACTAGGAGCCTCGCATAGACACCCAATATGAAAATTTGTTATATGCAACCACAAAGTGTAAAAAGCACACCCCATGCATCAAGAATTATTTGATTGCCAACCAGTAGCTCTAGATCAATGTTGTTTCAACATGACCAACTCCCTTTTCTATGTCTTCACCATCCTCCAAACTATGTGTTGTTTCCTAAAGCTCAAACAACTGCAAGACTTCCACTCATCAAAAGATCGGTCTTCTTCAATTGATTCCTTTAGATTCCCTCAAGCTTGCCAAGCTAAGAAATCTTCAGAAGATGAATATCCAGAATCTAAAAGACCAAAAAATCTTACATGCATTGACATGCAAGCAACACAAGAGTCTATGAAGGTACATGCAATTCACAAAAAACACATGCAAGCAATCTGCAAATCTTGGAACAAAGTTCTAATACCATATGAAGGAAAATTAGGCATCCCAAAAAAGCAATCTAAGATCAATATGTGCATCCAATACCCATTGTTTCTTCACAAACAATGATAATATGTTGACACAAACACATACTACTATGTCATATAGCGAAATCATAGACAATTTATTTCCCTTACTTAAAACCTTAGAGGAAAGTGCTTGCAATTTTTGTCTTGCACAATTAGACAATGTCAGCATTATGTATACATTAAGATTTAACAACACATAACCATTAAATAGAAAACAAAAATAGAAGATAGAAGAACACAAAATTTACATGGGGAAAACCCTTTCAGATAAAAAACCCCACATTCCAAAACCAGAGTCATTGTATTATTCAAAATATAGTTGCAATACGTTTTAGGCTCTAAGCCTTTACATGAAGATTTAAATTATTCGTCATCCTTGAGAAAATCCGGTAGCATAACCCATCTGAAGTGAATTCTCATATAGCTCCTCTAGCAGCACTTGTATTTATAGAGATAACAATGCAAAAAATAGTTGCTTCTCAAATGTGTCCACATTCAGTGTATCTTCAACATATAATTAGGAAGTCACTTTTACATAACTCTTACATAAATATTAATTTACAAACTTAAATCTCCAAGTGGGCACCAACTTAGAATATCATTATATATGCACAATATTATACAATAATACCCAAATAAAAAATACTAGGACTAAAGGTTGAGACACCTTAATCCTAACAAAAAGAACTCAACTACTAGCAACAAGACACATAGCATCTTCAATGGAAGATTCGTATCAGCATTTACAAGAAAGCATTGTTGACATCATATGGTTGTCAACCTTTTTTTTCACGTTTGGCATCTTGTACACATCCCGACTTTCCCTTATGAATGGAAATTCAATTCATTTAGTTGATGCCTTATAATACTTTCCCTAAGGATTCTTTGTTATTTCACTAATAGGAGATTTTTCTTCATATCAATAACATGTTTAAATTCTTCAAAAGACTATTGTGTTAAAGCATAATTTGAACCTGTTTTCATTTGTTAGTATTTGTGAATGGCCGGCCCTTTTGAAAATCCAAGTAGACATGATCTTTGAGAACGATAGATTGATTTTAAGTGGTAATGATAAGCTTTTAAACATCCAATACTTGCTTTTTGCCCTACCTTTTTTTTGCTTTACATTACGTACATTTAATCATTTGTATATGTACAACAAAATAATTTTTAAAAAAATCACAATTTAATAACTGAACGTCCCATGGGAGGGGCTTAAGTTCTATTTTTAAGGAGCTGGAGGTCCCATGCCGTTTATTTGTTAAGGCTAAGGATTAATTGGAATCTCTTGCTAGAAAATATGACCCCCTACTTTTTAGATCTTAAAATTTGAGCGGGTGAAAATGGGGTGGGGCTGAAAATTGCCCCACCAGCTTAGGAGATTTTTCTGCCACATGTCAGATTTTGGAGTGAAATTAATTATTTTAACATAAATTTTTATTACTATAGATAAAAGTTTCCTTAAATTTTGGGGCTAAACATTTAAGCTGATTTGAAGAATAAAATTCATGGGATTGCTTGCTTTAAAATATTCCTAAAAATCTTCAAGCAGCTTCAGCTCTATTTTTAAGGAAGCCCCCTCCCATGGGACCCCAACCTAAGATTCCTTGTTGATAAAGTTGGAAGAATAAAAAACAAACCTAGATACATTTGACTGTTTTACAAGAATTATCAGAAAATATTATCATGATGATTTTGATCTTAAGTTTTTAGGGAATTATAATCAGTATATATAATGGCTGAGCATTTATTGACTCGTATATTGAAACGTATTTATATAATAATAAACATGTTTTATTAAATGTATTTTCTTCAGAAACATAGAATCTATTATAAAAATGTGCTTTGATATGATTAATTGTCCAAGTGGAGTGGGTGAATTATACCTAGTTTGTATTTGTTCCAATAAATGAATATTTGGTATTTCAAGGAGCAATTTTTGGAATTTGTTCGACATATTACAACTTTTCTTACAAAAACATTAACTGAAGTTTTTAAGCAAGCTTGTTCGAATTCGCCAATTTGCTCTAAACCTCAAACTAATGCATGTGTTAGAAAGTTAGATGCCACCATGTTTTGAATTGTACATAAGAATTCAGACTTCAGAAGTCAAACCATCTCCAAAATTTTGATGGTCCCTTTTGAATTTGCAGCAACCAAAGTTTGAGACTGCCCTCTCCAGCATACAGAAGATACATACTGGCCAGTATCATCATCTACCTTGGAATCGTTTGTTATGTCCATGCAGTTAAACTTGTAACATGCAACGGGTAATGAAATTGATCTATGATAAACAAACACCTGAAGACAACAAACGAATGCAAGTTACCAAATCATGCTTACAAGACATAACTATGCAGTTGACTCCAGAAATATTTCACCACTATGCAGCACTAGGATGTTGCACAATCTATTTTCCTACTTTAAAAAAAACTAACTTCCTGAAAATTTTAAGAGAAAAAAGGTAACTTAAGGTACAGATTCTTTCTTAGGAATATTATTATAGAAGATCCATAAAAATTAAGAATGAAATATTCTCAAAGGCCATCGCTACCCAGCGAATCATTAAAACTAATATAACAAAAATTCTTGTTAAGAGAGTAGTTAAGAGTGGATCGTAATAACAGAGAATTTTGCTGTATATAAGAAATTACCTCATTTGATTCGGAGCCGGTAGCAATATAGCCATCAGCAACAGATAGCCCAACAAAATTCTGTATGAAAGAATATACTCAATAATAAATCCTCTTGTCATGATTTGTAAAGTCAATCTCAAAGTAAGTTTCTTTCACTAAATCTGGATGCAACAAACCTTTTCATTTTTATGTGCAGTGAACGTTCGGACAGGGTTGCTAAGTACCCCACCTGTACTTAGTGTAAGATCCCAAAGTTTGAGTGTGTTGTCTGTGGAAGCGGAGACTATACTTGAGGAGTCAAGAAACTTGACATAACTTACAGTCCTCTTGTGATTGGCCAGAAAGCACCATGGTTTTTTAATATTTCGAAGATCATAACAATAGATTTTATAATCTGCACATCCCAGTGCAAGCAGATATGGAGAATCTGGTGGAAACTGAACACAACAGACATTTGCATTTGCCCTGACAGTACCAATGCTTCCTCCCTGGTTATTCATTCAAAGTGCAGAGGCCGGAAAACATGTAAACAAATTTAAGTCAAATGAACATAAAATTCTGCTCATTTGTAATCAATTAAGGCACTGATGAACAATTCTAACAAATAAATCATCATGCTCACCTGATTGATATTCCAAAGCTTTGCATAGCAATCATCACCCCCACTGGCCAATTGTCTTGGATCAGTTTGAGAAAAGTCAACAGACCAAACTCGTCTGTTGTGCTCTTCAAAGTCCATGATAGCCTGGTTTCTACTAATATCCCATAGCTGCCAGCACTTGGAATTATTATGAAGAAATAATAAATCTGTGGATCTTATCCAACTGACAAAAATCATAAAACTAGAAACTATAAAAAATTACTATACCATCTTTATTTTATTATAGTCATGCTTGATCTTCCAAGTGAATGAAGTGGTACGATTAAAAAATAAGAGGTTACACAATAGCAACACACTATTTTCTACATGTAAAATTAGACAAGTAGCTTTCAAGTCTTACCTGTACCATACCGTCAAAGGAACTTGATGCTATCTGATTTTTTATATAGCTATTCCAACATATACTGCTTAGTTTTGATCTGCTCGTCATCTCAGTAACGGGATAGTGTATATCCAGAGCCTCATCCAAAACTGTATCACAATCAAACACTTTGATTTTCTTGCTGACACCGGCAGTTGCGAAGTACTCTTTATCTCGATCAAAGCTAAGGGAACAAACTAAACTAGACGAGTTGAGCAAGTCCCCTTGCCTTAAACTTGCTTTGACTTTAAATTTGCTGAACCGCAAATATTTGCCCAAGCTGTCAAAAAAAGAACCAAGCCGATCGGTCTTACTTCCTCCACTTGGATGTGCAATACCAGCTAGGCTGTTCATCAGGCTTGTATTGGATGCTCCAGTCCTAATTACAGGTCCTTGCCCCAAGCTACTTTTAGAGAATTTTCCTAATGAATCACTTGCAAGCTGCTTTTCCATGCATCTGGTGGAAAAGTAGACCTTCTCTAACTCCTTGAAATCTTTCAGCATACGATCACTTCTATCTATAAAATCTCCTTTACTCTCACTTTGCAAATTTGACTTCCCCAGCTTCTTCCCAATATTCATACCATCATTCTCGCATCCTTTCTGAAACTGTTTTCCAAGCATAATTGTTTTTCCAGTTTTATCTGGGAAAATATTCAGCATATTGCTTCGACTGATGATGTTTGTTCCATCATTTTGTTCAATATGGGGAGATAAACAGCTAGGTTTCTTACCCTTTTTTAGCAGAAGCTTTTCTTTTGTAAAGTCAAAAGGTTTTACAACTTTACGAGTTAGAAAAGACTGCTGATGCAGAACCACCTCAATGTCTGATGTCACACAAGCAACTGCCTCGTACAACTTGTCAGCTGTTTCTTGCTTCCGCTGTTGAACTTGAATCAGGAAATCCAGCAATAAATCCCTATCTGCTATTTCCTCCTGTAACTTTCGAGCTGCTTTCCATTCCAAAAGAACTTCTCTAGCTTCGTGCATGATTTCACTTTGCAAAACTTCACTGTGCAGAACAATTTATAGAACTTCAAACTCGTCCACAACATGATTCGATGCACTAAAAACAGAAAAAAATCTAATCATGTGTTCAGGAAATTTGAATAAATATAATAGACGAAATCATTAGTACGAAGGAATATTTTTATTTTCTTTAATTTTTAACAACACAATCAAGAGGATTTGTTTCATTGTTTTTCAGTCAAATGCATGGCCACGGTCTAGAAAAGATATATAGAGTACTGATTTCTCAGGTTTTTTATTTTTACTACAATATACCTAAAACATTTTCAATGATTATTATACTAAGGCTACTGTTAGAGGTTTGGAAATAATCAAATATAACAGCAGGAACACAAATCCACCCATTTGCATTTGGGCAGAAAGGATAAACCAAATAATGGAGAATACTTCAACAGCAAACAGACATCATGGAAAGACACTTTCATTTGTAGAAATTGCATGTAATAATCACATGCAGCAAGAACTAATAAAAACAGTAGGTACACGGTTAATATTAAGCAGTTAAGCATGAAACCCACCCATAAACATTTGGGCAGAGAGGGTAAAACAATAATGGAGATTAATCTAATGGCACATTGGCATCATAGAAAGGCATACTTTTATTTGTAGAAACTGGATGTAATAAGAATAAACATGCAGCAAGAGGCATAACTCCTGATATGAGTGGAAATCTATCACATTTTACACTTGGCAGAGTGCCAGTACCATAGTTGGAAAATGCAGACTCAGCAGCCCAAAAAATTGGACTCGGACTCAGACTCAGCAGAAACTCGGGAAAGGACTCAGCAAGTACTCGGTAAAAGAAAAAAACCGTAATTTTACATTAAAAAACAAAAAGAAATTAATACATTTAGAGAACATAAGAACCATAATTGAAACAATATCATATGAAATCCAAACACTCTAATATTTGAAATTTCATCATTCATACTCATAGTTTCAAAATTTAAAATGTATTATAGCAGCATAAGTTTATAAATGTTTACAAAATTACATATAATGATAATGTCCAAATGTGAAAAAGAGCAAACTAAAGACTACACTTCCTCTTTCCTCTCCTAATATAACTCATTTTTTCAGGCCTTGAACTAGGTTTTGAGGTATCTAAATGATGAGTTGATTCTTCTTCTATCACTTTGATTATTTTTACTGCTTTGATGTTGTTTCCTCACCTTCTTCAAACCCTAGAGACCTGTTTTGAGCAATAACAAATAACAAATGTGAGGAAGAGTGCAAAAAAAAAGTTTTAACACTGGCTGTGTGTTTTAAGACAGTGTCAAGAGTCAGTTTTGCAGACTCAGGAGTCCTGATATTGGACTCGGGCCAAGTCCTGTGGAAAAACTCGGAAGTCCAAGGTTAGGACTCACCCAGACTCAGCTCGTGAGTCTGTGGCGAGTCAACTCAGCTCACTCATGAACTCTCGAGCCCTTCCGAGTTCAAGGTCAGTACGAAGACTTTTCCAACTATGGCCATTACAATAGAATTTTTGGGGCAGTCAGGATGATTATCCATCTCCACTTATACAGGTGACCCCATTATTAACAAGAAATGAATGCATGCTAGCATAAATTCAGGAAAGTAAACCATAACCATTATATGCGTTCTTTGAGGTTGCAGAAAACAGTGTTTATGACTTGTACATAATGATTAAAAAGTAATGAAAACAAAAACCCAATAGATTAAAGTAGGTTAGAATAAAGCAGGCCAGTAAAGAGAGTGGCAAGAGATATTTCCGGGAAAGAGGATTTATCACTTGGCCTTGCTATAAATGATAAACCTTGTAATATAAACTAGATAGAAATAAATTGTATTATTTTTCCATGATTGACAAAAGCAGATCAATGGGAACTAAAAGAGAAAACCCTAAAGAAAGAAGGGAAATTCTCTTAGAAATGTTATCAGATGGGGTTTATATAGGCACTTGTGCCCAAAGCCAACTAAGTGTATAATAGGATTGCTTTGCTTGAAACTATTTTTATTACATGCTTTGTGTTAAGGCTAGCTATCAATCTTATCCTGCAATCTTAAATTAGATCATGCGCAAGACATGTCCTTCTAGGACATCCATCCTTGTTCCTGTGCATTTTCTTCAAATTGTAACACATGCTTATCCTCTCTTATTCTTGGTACGTGATAACAATATTCAACTAATATCTTAAGAATTACAGATCACTGCTCACTTTGTGTTATAGCTAGCTATCAATCCTATCCTGCAGTAAAAAAAACTAGCTATCAATCCTATCCTGCGGTTAAAAAATACTTCTAGGATGTCTATCCTTGTTCCTGCACACTTTCTCCTAATTCTAGCACATCCTTATCCTGTCCTGTTGTTGGCACATGATTACAACATTCAGAACATGACATGTGATATTCTCGGAGCCAACATGGAATATACTGAGAAATTGGAGATCGCTGATTACTTTGAAGCATCAAATAGAATATGCAAAGAAATAAAAATGTTTCCATCCTAAAAACATTTCTTCAAGTTAGCTGTCTGAAGTTCAACTTTTTCTACATAGCTTCCCTGTATATGATAAATCAACTCAGCATGTTTCCTGAATCAAAACTGCAGCCATAGTCAATTCCCTACACTCCAGTTTAAACAAAACCTCCTTTGCCTCTCATGCAAGTACACTTCCAATTACCACAATAGCCCAATTCTACACACTGAACAATCAAAGTGCATGGTAGGTACATCCATAGAAGCATTTAATCATTTGGGGAATAAATCGGCAAACCAAAAGTGTAGGATTTTTTGAAAAAATTCAATTTTCCAAAAACAATTTTAAAAAATTGAAGAAAAACAGTCAAAAACTACTTTTTTAATATTAAAGGGTATTAAAATTTCCATAGCATAAATATATTGAGAGCAAATAAGATTTAGAGTTCAATCAATTAATTGTAGAAAATTGAAGGGATTGTACAAAAGCCATTGAATTTTCTATAATGGGTTTGCCATTTCCTTGCAGCAGTAACTCTAAACCTGCACTAAATGCATTACCTAGCTTACCTTGTGGTTCTCTCTAATCATCAAAATCCAATTGGAGGAACTTGAACTTTTCTATAAGGTCTAAACTCCCATTTACTTGTTTCTCACTACATGCAAGCATGAAGACTTGTACTAGCAAACCTTGGATCTTGATGGATTACATATTCTTTCTTTTCTGATCTTCCTAAGATGGGAATCTTTCTGTGAATGGATGGCTGCTCTCTAATGCTGAGATTCATCACCTGTCTTTCCAAAATATTATTGGTGTCACAAGCTTGCGTTGTACTGGAGTTAGTGTATCATTGCATCGTTATGCATTTGATTGCATATTTCTTCTCTTGACTACAAATTTACCTATCATGTGGTTTCCCCATCATTGTTCTTGGAAGCTTCATTGACCTTGTATCACTTCTACACTTTAGATTGCACATTTTTCTTAACCTTTTGAAAAGAACACAGGTAGCAAGGCTTCCTTTCGCTGTTTTATGACAGTCAATAGGACTGTTCTTCATATTGCTTTTCTTTGTCATGATAACATGTATCCTTGTGCATACTACTAAAGGTACTCTTTATGACTATGTCAATTCATTGCCTAACACATGTTCAGAACTCTATTTTCTTCTAATAGTGAATAGATCTTATCTCTTGACAGTGAATATTAACCTTCAAATAGTGAGAAAAACTCTTCAATAGTAGTCCATCACTATTTTCAGAGAACAGTCATTCACCTATGGGACAGTCTCTTGATCTTCAAAACAATCATTTGATCATTAATAAGACAAACCTTCAAAACATAAATATCTCTTGAAACAGAGTAAAAAAAATTTGAAAGAAGGGTGAAACCCTTATCTAGAGAAATGTGATAAACTCTTTAGAGAATGGATACTCTTTATGAACAGAACCGTGATATCTTTGCCCCTCAAGAATCAGTGAATAGATCTGCCCTATCAATCTAAGAGCATTGTCTATATCTTTGAAAGATATGACTAATCAAATGCAATAAACACATGAAAGAAAACCCCTTCACTGTTCTTTGATCTCACCAATGCTCTAAAGAAAACCAAAACCTTTCTAACATTGAAAGACATCTCATATTCAATGTGACTTTTCTTTCACAAATCTTGAATGAAGACACTGAAAAATACAAACGTAGGGTAGGGTTTTATAAATATGAATGGAACCCTCCCTTTAGTGCAATCCCTTTCTTGACCATCATGTTGAATGCCCCTTGAAATCTGCATCTTCTCTGTGAAAACTATTGTATAGAATTTTTTTGCCGATTAATCGTGATTTTTAACTGATTAATTGCCCAAAAATTCACGAAAAATTCGCTGATAAAAAAATACAAAATTTTTTTTGGGTAATAAATCGGGAGCATTGGCGATTCTTAATTAATCGGTTTAATCACGAATTTTTGCAGATTTTTTCTTCTGTGGGTACATCGACCTCACATCCTCATCACCTTTGACCATCCACGAGGTCAAATCTAGATGACCAAACAATGCATGTGATTATTTTTAAAATTCCTCTAGTGCTTGAAGATGATTAATCCAAACAACTCCTCTGCAATCTACAATTCTACACGCACTATCATGCCAAAAGACTATTTGAACAAAGTCTATTACACTAAATACTGTAGAACATTGAAATTATAATGTTTTAACTTTTATTTGAACGCAGCTTGTTATATTAATCTTTGTTTGCATTAGGTTGTGATGTAACTGCTTGAGATTTGGTTGTTGGCAGTTGTTTAACTAATAACCATAAGTCGTAACATTCAAACAGCAAGTCTTATCTAAGGTGCGGGGCAATATATTTGGATCCTAACTACACTGAACAAATCGTATCAAACAATATATATATATATATATGGTGTTACTCCAAGTGTTCAGGTCGGGGAGAGGGGGACGAGTTTTCGGGACGGCAAATTTTTTTGCCAAGTTTTGGGGACAGAAAAAAAGGGAAAATATAAAATACATAGGGAAATTTGCATATATACATTACATTCATATGAAAACATGGATAAAGCATGCCATTTAAACATCATAGAACCTTAACATACAACATTTCAATAGTCAAACTCAATGCTCAATATGCATTCATAATTCGGAATTCATTGTCAATTGCTTTTAATATTAAAATGATAACATACAAAATTGAAATACGCCAAAGAACATAATTTGGAATTCATTGTCAATAGCAACAAGAACAATAACCCACCTTCCAAACTGAAACACACTACTATCATTTTATTCTGAAACTACACCTCCAGCTCATTATAAGTGGACTGATATCAATACGAACAGGTCTGTTATGCAGTTTCGATCATGATACAAGTCTGTTACAGCCTTGATGCAACCTCCAATATTCACCAAATCTTCCACAAAGAACCCAAATCAACCCAAAACCAACCCAGCATTGATGTATTGCCACAAAATGACATAAAGATGCATGTTCTAGGTCTGTAATGCATTTTTCAGACTTTCCCAACACCTTGCAAACAATCTGCTATATGATTTTGAGCTTGTAGCATGACTGTAACAACATTCTTAATTTCACGATTCTTAATGTAATGTTGCCAAATACTAATCAAAGGACCCCAAATAGCAGGAATTAACTACCAAACACTAATGAGCATGTTAGGGCGAACTTGGAAGGAGGGGCCCACTTTAAAATTAAAAAAGCAAGAGTTTTATAAAAGAAAAATGTGTTTTTTTCAAGTGTTGATGTCGCCTATCCCATCAAGGACGCCCATCCATCCCAGGGACTTCCAAGGCGTCCCCGACCGTCCTTGGGACATATGGCCATCCCCAAAAAAATTTCTCGACATCCCCAAGTTTCGAGGACGTCCCGTGCAGAATTTTGGAAAAAAGGGGATAGGGTGGGGATGTACCCTGGCCGTCCCCCCCCCCCTGTCTCACAAAAATCCCTAATACGAGGACAGGGGTTTTTAGGTCAGTGACACATCCATATATATATATATATGAGTTCCAATTATTCTATGTTCCTTTTGTTGTACAACCACAATTAATTATGCTATCATTGCAATTGTTATGTCTTTGGCAGTGTAAGACGTAGTAGCAAACATTCTAGCATCATCTTTGTGAATCTAGGTCATCAAAAGTGGTTTTAAGGGAGTGTCAGTCAATCAACTTAAATCTTGTGTGAAGTGAGCAGTATTATGTTATGTCCCCTCTCTAAAATAGGATTTATAATAAATAATGATAATAAAATTAAAATGTAGAAAAAAAAACAATTTGGAATACATACATAGTTGCTCAAAATGCAAATTGTTCAAAATATTAAAAAAATATACAAAAATATTTAATTCCTTGAATATCAATTTAAATATGTTTAATTATTAATATTCTAATTGTTATAATATTATTATTAAATTATAATATTTTAATATTGCAATATATTATCATTTTAAATTGGAATATTGTAATATATCATAATTAAATAGTTTTAATTATTAATATTCTAATGATTATAATATTAATATTTCAATATTGTAATATAGAATAAATTTTTAATAAAATAAATTTAATATTTAATATTTTAATACCAATCACATGATCGGTAGTAACTAGACTAAGGCAATGAAACATATGTTAAAATATTGATAATAGTTTGCCTTAGACTAAAAACTATTAATTAATCCCTCAAAGGTTACGTTGAAGATGAGACATGTCTCTCTATTCAAGAGACATCACTGGGTATTTATAGGAATCGATTCTCATTCCAAAAGGAGGAACATCATTCTCTCATTCTCATAAAATGTTGGCAAGAGTATTACGTATCACTGGGTTTTAAGATGTGATGACCCTATTTTTAGCAGGTTGTGGCAGTGACTTGGTCAGCTCATCATCACGACCCTCGTGAGCTGATGCAGGGTTTTGAGGGTCCCAGTTGGTAGACTTGCTATTTTTAGTAAGTCTAGACTTACTATTTTTAGTAAGTCAGTTGGTCAATTTCTATTTCTGACAGGGCAGTATCGGCAGTGGTCAATTCTCCAGACAATTTTCAGTTGTGCAGTTTCTTGGACAGGGGACTTACTATTTATAGAAAGTCTATTTTTGGCAGTTGCCATTTTTGGCAGTGCAGTGATGAGCATGTTGGTCAATCAGTATGGCAGGTGTTGCAGGAATTATCATCAGAGTTATATTTGATAATTAATTGTATTAATTAATAACAATATGTTATTAATTAATAATAAGGCGTTATTATAATAATAATAATACTTTATTATTATTATAATGATTTAGAAGTTTATATTATGAAGAGCAGTTAACTGATGATGGTTTTTGGAAACTTTGGAGACCAAGGAGTTATAAATACAGGCTCATTTGTGAAGTTGGACATCGAATATTGTTTATTGAAAATTGTTCTTGGGAATTGTTCCTAATCTTCTGAGCCCTAGCTGAAGGGTCAAATTAGTTGATTGAAGACTGATTCTTCATCTAATCCCCAATTGATTGTTGTTGTATAATC
Organism: Thuja plicata; assembly: GCA_018584345.1. NCBI lineage: Eukaryota > Viridiplantae > Streptophyta > Pinopsida > Cupressales > Cupressaceae > Thuja > Thuja plicata. The sequence continues at coordinate 2,727,183 of MU226052.1, read as the reverse complement.
AATTGCGCTTCCTTCTTACTGTTCACCTATTGCTGGAGGAAAGAGATACTTCTGAATTGTTATGCACACTGAGGGTGCGAAATTGAATCACTTCTGAATTGTTAGGCACACTGAGGGTGCGAAATTACTTGGGAATCTGAATCGACCTTGGCTGCGGCTAGAATCCTCTCATTGGTATTGTGCGTGAGAGCTGGATTGAGACGTTGATTGCTACTTGCATTCCACCAGCCATGGGTCATCTTTGTTGCAAGCATCCATTAACTGCCGCGTATTGAGTTCAAAGGTGGCGGAATTGAGTTTGACCGCCACGTGAGGAAGGGAAATAAGGTGGCGTCAACTACTGCAAAGACTGTTAAGGGCGGCAAATTGGAGGTGTGGTGTGGTGTACTGAAACGGAGCAACTGGGCAAACCGCATGGTATCTACATTGGCCGCATCACCTCTACAACATTGCATGGAGATTCTACAGCTTGTTACGCGTGGGAGTAAGGAGTACTTGGCTCAATTTCATCGTGAGTCAATAGATGACGTTAGGAGGAGCAGCTATCAGCAACTTCAGACTCATACATGTCAATACCAGGTCTTTCCTTGTATCATCACATGTTAATCAATAATTGATGTATGTTTAATAGTTCCGATTCAGTCCATAGTGAAGATGCTGGAATTAAATGTGTACAAGTATTGAGAAATTACCATTTTGGAATGATTAAATAAATAAAGGGACCTCTTTTGGCAAAATTATTATTTGTAGTTGCATTAACTATTTGTATTCCCTCAAAGGATCATTCATAGCTTGTTGGCCAACTGTTTGGTAAAATGCCAAATGTATGATTTGCACGGAAATTGGTTCAAATTCGATGGTTTAAAGATGAGGCTAAGTTAGGCTCTTTACATAAGGGTATGGGGTATCACAGACTGCAGCAGTATATGGTACTACATATTAGAGGAATCGCTGGTTAGAATTGAAAGATCCCAAACCGGTCTCAAGGCAAATAACTATTTTGTTTGAAGAATTTATCTTTGACCAGCGTTTAAACCCTTGCCCGGATAAATGCCAAGTTCTGATTTTTTATGCTTTTCTCTAATATTCACTTTTTTGGGTTTTTGGAAATACAAATAATTGCATAATAGATAGTAAACAAGTTCCAACTAAGAAAGATAAATACATGCCAAGAATTTAATCAATACTGTAATTTGAAACAGTACATACCCGAACAAGCCAGCAATCTGAATTTTTATTTAAGAATTGATCCAAATGCAAGCGGTCTACAATAAGTATTAACGCCAGCTGTAGGAAAATGCTTGGCGTGGATCAATATGCTGATGAAAATGCTGTCATAGAACTTCCAATACAAATCTGCAAACAATGGCGTCCAATGCAAGAAGAAAACGCCTCAAATAACCTCCAGGCGGCTGCCTCAAAGGAAACGCCCAATCTGAAACAGGTCGGCCACCCTGCTAAAACTTCTCTTCTCAAAAGGATGCAATGAAGACAAACGCCCCTTTCCTCTGACAATCAATGTGCGTGATGAACAAATCCAATCTCAATCCTTGCTGAGGGCTACGTCCCAGCAATTCCAGTCTTGGGGTTTGTGTCCCAAACCTCCAAATCGCTCCACCGAAGCAACTGCCGAATTCACAATGTGTAATGTTCAAAAGATAATAAGAAATTACGTCTCCATCTCTTTATATCCCCTTCCAAGTGCAAATCGAACCCTAAAGGGAATTTACACTTTGCACTTTAAATAAAATATAATAAAATAACATTTTCCCAATTAAAGTCATCCAAACTCAAAGAAAAACTTTACTTTATCAAAATGTCATAACTCATGGTGCCAAATAACCTCCGGATAGTGAAAATAGTTTATAATAATTTGAGACCTTTCCAACAAGCCCCCATACATAGGTATATGTGCCCAAATCCATCAGTTATCCCCTTATTACTCCGAAATGGCTATATAAATAGCCTTATTATAAATTATTTAATTACCAACTTAGGAAATATTATAATACTTCCCCTTAAACTTCTGAAAGCCCAAATCAACCAAATAAATATGAAATTGACCATGTCACCTATCTGTGACTGATACCGGACGAGATGGGTCAACTGGCAGTCCCTTCCCTAAAATCTAGGGGTACTCCTAGAAGTTAGGAAACCAATCCTGCCCCACCGAAACTGACACCAACTGAAGGGTCATGAATAACCTCATGACCTCCTAAAATTTAGGGATATCCCCTAAAATCTAGGAACTGCTCCAAACTGGCTCCAAACTGCTTGTAAAGCCAAAATCTGGTCACTGTATGCACTAAATGAGTCCCTATCCCTCTCTGCTAGCCTACGAGACTCCAATGATAGGCCAACTCCTCTGTCTCTAATGTCCACTCTAGAAAGGGGACATGACAAGAATTAAGCAGATCATGCACTGCTACAGCAACACCAATCTATAAGTATCTTCATCTTACTGTAAACAAGTATACATTCTTTCTTATCAGACATTTGAAGACATACTAAGTAACAAATATAAATAATAGATAGACATTTAACGTAATGCAAAGCCATATGGATCAAATAGGAGAAGACATAAATAAGAGTTCTAATCACATGGATGTATACGAGATTATAATATAGAATTTGGTATTGATCCAATCAGAAGAACATTGAACAATAAAAGAATATTTGATACTCTTCACAAGGAAGAGATAAGAAAGGAGAGATTAATAATCATAAGTGGTGCTGATCGAATAGATTTGAATGTAAAGACATATATTATATATGGTCTAATATACATATATGTACACACTTAGTATTGATTTTGTTATAATAGTAAAATCAGAAAATATATATATATATATATATACTATAAGTCACAAGGTTTGAGTTTGAGTTCAAGTTCAACAACTATGAAGTTCGGCAAGGTCCAAAAAATTTGAAATTAAATTTGCGTAATATAATTTTCAAAAAAATTGAAGTATATGATCCTAGCTATAGGAAGGTTTGCGGAGATGATTCAATGACCAGACATGGGATTTCTTCCTGCTGTTCATGGTGAATATTTATGCACAGTAGTGGGTTAGTTTGCTGGCTGTACGAAGCTGGAGTTGGACGCATGCTAGTAAGGGGGCATTAGATGTCATAAGTGTTGGAAGATCACTGTCAATTAGCTATGATGTGGGTTTGTGATAGTCTTCATTTGCTGCTACATGGACCACACTTTGCAATGTTATGTATTTCCTCCAGTTTTCATATCTAAATATTTACCGAGCTATTGAAATTTCAGCACCCTGTGGCTTGTATCAGGTTAGCAACAAGTCGTTATCAATGTACATTTATAGCAGAAGTTGTAAACAGATCTCTATAATTTCTGCAATAAATGTTATTTATTTTTATATGTTTATGAGTTTTCATGCAAAGAACTTTTCAATTCAAACCTACAGAACAAAACATCTCTCCAACTGTATATCCAATAAATTATCAAAAAAGTTTAACATTACAAAATAGATTTGAAATCATTACAAAAAGATATCACATTTATAAGATATAAACCATAAGAAACATGTGAAATCATGATTACAAAGATGTTTTTTTTGTCAAAAAGATACGATCAGCGTTTTAGACATTAGAACTTCAAAACAGCTCCAAATCATCAAGAGTACGAAGATGCTTTTTTGTCAAAAAATTAAAATCAAAAGTCAAGACTAAAACTTCAAAAAAGCTCCAAGTCATCAAGAGTACTTGGCTGATCTGCTATAGAATCATCATTAGGATCACAACTCAGTTCATCATCCAAGAAGTCAGGCTCCTCTACAACTCCAGTTGCTATGTCTGCTGAAATTCCCTTGTGTGAAGAAGACATGGTCATTTGCTGATTTGTTCATGAGCAATTTCAAATTGCTGCGAACATAGACAAGATCTCCCAACTTTCCGGACAGCAACTTGTTCCTCTTTTTGGGATGGATGTGGTCAAAGCAACTCCAGTTCCTCTCACAAGCTGATGAACTTGCTCCCTGACTCAATACTCGAATGGCAAAGCGCTGTAATTCAGGAGTTTGTGCTCCATAGCTCATCCACCATCTATAGCCAGTTACCTCAACCTGTGTCAAATCATATTGTGCTGCTTCTATTTCAAACATCCCTTCTGCTTTCATGTATCTCCAACATTGGTCTCTGATTAGAGCCGTAGTGTCTCGATCTCGCTCATACTTGTTGATGGCATCATAAAGCCCTGCCATAAATTCACAATCAGCCTGTCTATCAATACAAAATAACTTGGGCTCCAAATAGAAAGCTGATGCATGTAAAGGTGTGTGCATCATTTTCCATCTAGAATCAACTACCTCTCATATCTCCATGTACTCTGCTTCTACATTTTCAGTGCTCTCTGAATGGACTCTTTACAACGGTCCATGCTTTCATAAAGCATGCCAAGGCAAGGAGCATCACCATCCACCATACGAAGAACGTCAACAATTAGCCCACATATCTATTAATGAATTAATTAATTGTCTCTTAATTTAATTAAGGCATAATAATGTATAATGATACTTGTTAAATGGGTAGTCCCTAGTTGGGGACATTACATATTATTTTTATATCCTCTCTATACCGAACAAATTCTATCAAATACATACATACATACATATATATATATACTTGGATTACCCTATGTTTCTTGTGTAGTACAGCTACAATTAATTGTGCCATTATTGCAATTGTTTTTCTTTGGTAGTGTAAAAAGTATTAGCAAACATTCTGGCATCATTGCCTTTGTGAACGCGGGTCATCAAAAGCGCACTAAATGAAATGTCAATCAAAAAACACTTTTATAAGAAAGTACATAGAAAGTACACATACTTTATTTATGGTTTTAATGCATTTGTAGCTTTAGCTATCAACCCTCTTTCCCTTCTAATCTAGAATTAAGAGCGTAAGATGCACTACCTAAATTCTTCAAATGCTTTAAAGTAGGCTTCCTATAGGCCAATGCTTTTTCAAATGTATCCTTTATAAATTAAATTGAGATTTTATTCAATACATAAGACAAACAACTAATTGCTATGACCTACATTGAATTGGAACCCTTTTTGCTCATTTCCATTAGTGTAATGTTCTTTTCTTTAGTGATGTCATTTTTGGTAGGATATGATTAGCAGGTCTGCTGGCGTTTTAATTTGTCAATTTTGTGACGACACAAAACAGAAAAACAAATATAGTAAAGCAGATCTTCAAACTAGATCAGGAAGCTCCTTGAGACTTGAATTAATACAATCCAAAAATATTTACATTACACAAATCATCAATAAGAGTTTCATATTTAATATAAAATGTTACTTCAACTATGTTTTTGCCCCAGATGTAGCACCGAAATATCAATTGCTAAGACAGAGATTAGACTTGGAATCCACAGCCACCTTGGGTTTTAGAAAGGCTCCCAAAACCATAGCCACAAAATGAAAAACTCCCAAACAAAGACAAGCAGCATAACGATGTTGAACATGTAAAAAACCAGCTGCGACTAGGGGTTTTAAAATGGAACCCCAAACCATCCCAGTATGGGCAACATAGATTTCTCAGAAGAACAAAAACTCACCCCCAACAAAACTCCCCTCCACCTCAATTGAAAGGGACCCCACCTATTTACCCACTGGGGTAACCTAGTTTACTTGTAGAATACACAGAACATGACAGATATAAAGTAAAGGACAAGTATTCTTATTCATTCATTCCAGTGATTACAATATAATATCGTCCGTGCATAACATGATTCTTTACCCGAAGGTAGTACAAGGATATAAAGGACCGAAGGGACGCGACGGTTGGTAACCGTGCGCCAACTCCCTAGCCTCCGGTCAATAACTAATTCCCAACCGACACATAATTAGCCGACAAGATCATCCCCCCCAAAAAGACAAGTCGTCTCCGACGACTTAACAACAAAATGGGGACAAATGTAACTACAATCGTAAAATCATAACTGAGAAGGGGTCTGGGAAGGCATCCCTGAAGAGGTCGAAGAAGCTAACTGAGCTCGTAGCGCATAGACCTGTTTTGTCCAAGCCTTCAAGTCCTGCTCGACAACCATCCGGTGCTCCAAGGCATTCTCAACCATCATGGCGGCTTCCAACAACTCTTTCTCCTTCTGGTCCGCATCCTCCCAAGCCTGGGTGAGATAGGCGTCCAAGGTACGTCGTTCTGCAGCTATCTCCTCCAACTACTGCTCAAAAGAAAGTCTCTCCCCAACAACCTATGCCTCCATAGCTAACTTCGTTGTCCTGGCAGCTTCCACCTGAGCCACCAACTCACTGCGCTCTGTTGCCCAACTGGCCTGCTAGCGAGCCAAATTCCCAACCGACACATAATTACCCGACAACACCACCTCTATAGGAAAGTTAGAAGAAAGAGCATTCCTCCTTGAAAACCACTTCCGAAACGAACCCTCCTTCCAACAACCAGCATCAGGAAAAAGCCTCTGTATGTTGCGATCAGCCTCACCCTCAAAACACATCACCACCTCCATAGATGACAGATCCACCTATATAGGAAATGAGAGCAAAGATAACAACAACAAAAAGCACCCGGCCCACTAACATATCATAGAAAGGTACCTTCTAGAAACAAGGGAAGACTTCACCTCTATAGAAATCTTTAGAGGAAGAGACAGAAAAGAGCCCAAAAGAGTCCAACCCAACAACTGGTAAGAAAAGCACCAGACTCCGCCAAGGATCAAAGCAGCTCCAAAACCAGAAGGCCTCCTTAACAAAAACAAACAGGGGCAAGAGTAGGCCCTTGAAAATTAACAGCAACCCTCTGGCCAAAACCAAGAAAACCAAACGAACCCGACCTATCCAAGGGGAATGAGGCAAAACAAGCAATGATAGGAGCCAGCCTATCGGCTTCAACCGCAAAAGATAAATCAAAATAACACCATGGCTCGTCAAAACTCTTACAAAACCTCATCACACTCCACCTTAGAGAGACCCAAACGGAAGCAACCATCATACCAGAATCAAACCCAGACATGGGCACACCAGAAGACCCAAAAAATAGCTTCAAACTCTCTCCAAAAGAGGCCTAGCACCACGAAAGGCAAAACTGGCACCAAGAAGGCCCATCCTTGAGTATCCAGACCATCTACCCAGAGCACCAACACCAAGGGTTGGACCCCTAAGCAAGGAAGACAGCGAAGGCCGGCGAGAAGAACCCAAGACAAGGCGCAGGAAGAGACCAAAACGTGCCGCACCCCAATCAGCAACACAAACAACATAGGGTCCCGCAAACACATAGTTTAGAGAAGCCCATGTTGATGTCGTGGTATTTCATGTGGTATTTAATTATGAGACAGATTTGTTCTTGTTAATGTCATGGTATTTCATGTTCCTTGTTGATGTTTCTTGACCGTGTCCTATTTGTGTTGCTAGAACGCGTTGGATTATGTGATCGGAATTGTAGATTTTCATGTGGCGTGTTGATGTTCTTAATTGTTCTTGGCCGACATGGTGGCGTAGCGTGTTGCGAAGGATCGTGGCATTATTTATGGATCTGGAGTGTGTTCGAGGATGTTGTTATGGATCATTGATATGTCTTAGCTGACACTCAACGGATCGCATTGTCTATTGAATTCTATTGTATTAATATTTTGTAATTAGGTCCCTGGCCGACCTAGTTGGGATAAATTAATATAATGTATCTAAAGATGTAATCATTTGTGATTGTGAATGTGTGGAAGAGGTGCATGAGATGCTGAGAGAAGAGGTATGAGTGGAATCTGCAAATGAGGCAGATTTGATGTACTTCATTGGAACAGTTTTCGCATATCAGAAATGTTGTTTGTCAGTTCGTGAGATATGGACTATTGTCCACTGTGAATTGTAATCAGAGATTGTTTAAGATAGTGAGCCTTCCTTTGGGTTGAAGCCCTTGTTGTAATTGAGCAGTGAACTCTAGGCAGTGTGCCTGAATGCATGTGCATTCCCCTTTGTAATACTCCTAATAGGTTATAGTGCTTTTGACAGAGTACATTCATCTTGAGGGTTTGATCCCCACCGCGGTTTTTCCCCTAATAGGGTTTCTACGTCAAAAATCTTGGTGTTATGTGTTGTTTACTGTGTTATGTTCTTGCATTCAAGTTTATCATTCGGATCTGAGATTAAGTTTATATTTTGGATAAAGGTTTGGCGTTTTGTGACACACCTGATTCACCCCCCTCTCAATAGTGTGTGTTGCCTTCACTCTAACAATTGGTATCAGAGAAAGTGTCCTCTTTTTGAACCTTGACTGCTTGAGGAGATCCAGATGGCAGCCTTTAAGGAGAGTTAAAGATTTGATGGTACAAACTATGCTATATGGAAGGATCGGATGATTACACACTTGAGATGTATTAGTGAAGAACATTGGAATGTTATAAAGAAGTCCTACACTCCTACAGATCTTTCTATTGCAACTCCTGACGAGAAGAAAGAATCTGACTGCAATGTGAGAGCAAAAGAAGCCTTGTTGAGTGCCCTATAAGATGCAAAATATACAAATGCTATGGGATTTGAGACTGCACATCAGGTATGGACAAAATTGGAGACATTACATGAAAGAGATATATTCGTGAAGCAAACTAAGTTGCAAAGTCTGAAAGGAATATATGAAGGATTGAAGATCACCGAAGAGAACATTACTACCTATGTGAATAAGATCACCGAACTTGTTTGTGCAATCAAATGCATTGGTGGAACCTTGGATGAAGAAGAAATTGTTTCTAAGATTCTAAGATCCTTGCCTCCTGCTTACAATCACAAAGTTGTTGCTATTGAAGAAATCAAAAATGTGACAACTGTGACAAGAGATACATTGATTGGTAAGTTATCTTCTTTTGAAATGAGTGAATTTGGAGATTGCCTTCCTAAAGTTGAAACTGAATTTAAAGCTATTATTTCTAAGGATAAGCAAAGATATGACTCTAGAGAAAGTTCATCTAAGTATGTATCTAGATATGCTAAGAATGGGCAGAGATTGAAGAAGAAGAAAGAAAGTTTGATGAGCTTGAAGCCCTAATTGCAAAGAGACTACCTAAAAGATCTTGTTAGTATCAAGGAAAGTTACCTTTGAAATGCTTCGATGTGACAAGATTGGTCATATTGCTTCAAGATGTCCTGATAGAGAACCTAAGTACAAGCCTAAGAAATTCAAGTCTAAATATCAGATGTGTTGTTCTCAATTTTGCATTCACAAAATTGAACAACCCTACAGAATTTTCCTATGAACTCGTAGGTGTTCCCTCTAAGTTTTGGTACTTCGAATAGTGTGTTATGAAGGCCATTCGTTATCCTTGAATAGTCCTAAATTTCACACTTTTCTATGTATTCTTTTTGAAGGTTTCCGTCAAGATAATCACCATATTGTTTGTTGAAATGAGTTTTTCTTCTCTGCCAAAAAGCACTTGATTATTAGCAACCTTCAAATCTTTTCTTCGTTTTTCTTAGTTTTGCATTTAGTTTTTAGTCTTGTTTTTGTCCTAGAATTGTAGTGTTTTGAATTCCGCTCGTTTTGAGCTATCTTAGGCCTCAAACGTAATTGTCTAGCCCAAGTTATTAAAAAATTAAGCATGTTGTAGGTGGGGTTTTTCAACCTGATTGCATGTCCTTATTAAAAATCTCTCAAAAGTGGGTTTTTTGTTGATAATTGCATGAAGTAAAAACGACATTTATATGTAAAGTGAGTTTAGAACCCCACTTTAAAATTCCACATCATTCTAAGAAGTTTTACTTATAGTTTTAAATGGTTTAAATGTAATGGTTGACTTTTCAAGTCTTTCTGCATATTATATCATTTAAATTATAAGGTTACATATAAAGATTATGATAAATGATGCAATTAGGTGGGGTTTTTATTTGATATTGCATATCATCACAATGCAAATCATGTTTAAAATTCCACTATCAATGCAATTTAAGACCAAGTCACAAAAGGTAGGATTTTAAAAGGCAATTGCATATGTCAAGCTTTAAACATGTGTAAATTTATTTAAAAACTCCATTATCATATTAATGGTGTGATTTTTAAATAGGATTATATGATATTCAAAACATGTATTTGGTCTTCTAAATCCCAAAGTGGCGATTTTTATCCCAATTGCATATGCATTGGGTAATAAAAGATGCGTCATTAAAAGCCTTTATACTTAAAGCTCTTGGGTGGCGATTTTGAGGAAGTTTGCATATGTTTTAAGCATCAAAATGCATATGTAAAAGTACTTAAAAAGCACAACCTTATTCTCCTCATAGCTGTGTTTTATTGGTGGTCATTTTTGGCTAAATAGCACATGCAAATGGATTATAAAAACGCGTTATAACTCTCATATGCTTGTATTTTCCTTATCAAACCCAAGGGCGGCGATTTTCCTTGCCATTACACGTTTTTAAATACATGTAAAAGTATATGGAAAACGTGTTTATACTATTCCTTAGCCTGCGGTTTTATTAGTGGCAATTTTAATAGCATTTGCATGATGAAAGGGCATGTAAAGTGTTTTTAAAAACCTTATTTTACTTCCTTTTTAACACGTTTTTCTTCTACAAGGCATTGGTGGCGATTTTACAAGCCAAAGCATGTTCTTTTAAACATGTATGTGCTGCTTATACCTGTGTTTGGTCTTCTGCAGCCCATCTAGGGCATGCAAATACATCAAAACGACATGTGTAGGGAAGATTTCAAGTTTTAATACCTGCATTTCCAAACTAGAAGTCCATCTAGGGAAAAAACTCTTCATTTCCGGCATGTTTTGGTGTCAATAACTCATGTTTCTACTCCTCAAAGTACCGTTTTTGTCTTACTTTGCATCTTCATTGCAAGAACTCCGTGTTGCAAGGTTGAACCAGTCAAAGAGGAGCTATTATCAAGCAAATTTCTTCTCACACTCGGTCATTTGTCAATGACTCAAAGAGGACTGAGTTTTGCATTCATTCTTGTGAAGATTTGGTCAAGCTTGGTTGCCTATATAGTTGGAATTTGGGGTTCTTTTCCCAAATTCAAACCAGCAAAGATTTGGAGTTCTTCATAAAAAATCAGGCATCTTTTCCTTCACATTTTTGGTTCCAAGTGGTGCAAGTTACTCATGTTCCAATAGTCTTGCTATATGCTACATGTTTGGAGATTCAAAGGAGGATTTTTGGCTTCAAAAGTTTGATTGTATCATTTTCAAAACAATGCAAGTTCTTCAAGAGATGCAAGTTCTTCCCTTCATGAAAAAGCTCCACACACTCAATTTTGTTGCATATGCAGTCTGGTTTGAAAATCCCGTTCATAAGGTTGTTCTATCCAAGAAGAAGGTTTTTCCCCTATATGCAATGGAAGCTAAAAAGCCCACTTTTTAAGTGTTTTGCATGCACTTTTCCCCTCTTTGCAAAAGCTACAAATGGGCTTTAAAAACCCGTTTGATGATTTGAGATGTTTTCACCAAACCAAAACACAATAATCATCGGGCATCCTGTAGCAGCATGAAGACCGATAAAGGATGATGTAATAGAAGTCGTGTCTTGTCAAACACTTAGAATGTTTTCATCATGTGTTTGTAATGTTATTTGACAAATTATATGTAATGTTAAAACAAGATGTAATTACATATGATAGTATCACATGCAAAGTTGTTTCATGTAATCATGTCGCAAATGTTTTAAGTCTTATAGCATTGAATAAGTCAAAGTTAGTTAAGGATAAGTATTGAATAAATCAAGGTGGTTAAGGGTTTTCCTTTTCCTCTCCACCTTTCTCTCTCCTCTTTTCCTATATAAAAAAGGGAGCTCATTGTAAATGATCATCTTTTGGTGTGTGCAAGAAAGTTATACTAAAATCTCTTGTATTTTGAAAACTTTGAGTTTCATTGTGCAAAGTTATTGAATTGAAAAGAAGGCACAAGTATTCACAAACTGTGTTGTTAATCTGGAAATCAATGAGTGTATTCTTATGTTGCATTTGTTGATCCTTTCTCAAATCAATTGATAGTTATCTTGTGTGTATCAATTGAGCGCTTTAATTCAAGTTTTTTGAAGACTTTCTGCTTCACGAATAAGGATTAATATAGATAGAAGTAGTTGTAATAACTTAAAGATGAAGACTTTGGGCTTCAGTGATGAGTGTCTTTGTTAAGAAAGAGGATATTCGGTGAAAGACTTTGTGCTTTCCTGGCTTTTTTTTTTTCAAAATCATCTTTCGAAGTAAGTACAGGAGACTTTGTGTTCCTGTATTTGTTTCAATTTATTATAAATAAACTGTTGTCTTAAGTGTTGTTCTTACGTCAACCCTCAAGCCACCGGTATTATTGTAGCAATAGGAATTGTTTGTATTTCAGTTCAGTTTCCGTTGAAGCCACCTACGGTAAGAAGGGAGCCTTCCATATTGCTGAGAGGAGAAAGAAATTTCACACACTGCTGTCTAAAGTTCCAATTTTGCTAAGTTGTAGTCTTAGTTACTTGCAAAAAATTTAGTCAACAAGAAGTGTTATTATGCTACTGATGGTGTGACTGATGATGAATTAGAAAAGAGTGAAGATGAGATTGTGTTTATTGCTATATAAGATGAAAATCCTAATTTGAATGAAGAGAAAGTCTTGATTTTGCATGTGGATAGAAAGGATGAATGGGTTATTGACAGTGGTTGTTCATAGCACATGACTGGAGACAAAAACAATTTTTTGAAATTGGAAGCGCATGATAGTGGTGTTGTCAGATTTGGTGATGACACTCCCTGTATGATCAGAGGGAAAGGTTCTATTACTCTTAATGGTAAGAATAACAATGATGATGTTCTACATGTTGAAGGTTTGAAATATAATCTTGAGTGTTGGGCAGCTAGTTGATAAAGGTTACAACTTACAATTCAAAGATGAAATGTGCAAGATTATTGGAAGATCTTGTAATGTTCCGAGCTACGTCCTGCGCCTTCGAATAGGAATGAACCGAACAAATTGGAGGCATGCAGTTCAGAGACCGTAAGGTACAGAGCAAGACAGGGCCGTACGGTACAGGGCCAGGAGGCCGTACAGCTGGAGGACAGGGTCAGGAGGCCGTACAGCTGGAGGACAGGGCCGTACGGTACAGGGCCAGGAGGCCATACAGCTGGAGGACAAGGCCGTACGGTACAGAGCAAGAAAGGGTCGTACGGTACAGGGCAAGACAGGGCCGTACAGCTGGAGGACAGGGCCGTACGGTACAGAGCAAGACAGGGCCGTACGGTACACGGCCAGGAGGCCGTACAGCTGGAGGACAGGGCCGTAAGGCTAGCAGAGAAGGTCGTACAATGAAGGGAAGTGCGCCAAAATACTCAATGAGACTTCCGGAGGGTTGAATGATGATTTCCCTTCGATTGATAATTACACAGAACAGTACATCGATCGAATATGATGTCTATGAAGTATTATTGAATCAATTAATAGTGTTTCGGATTTGCCAGTTCCGATACAAGCAACAATAAGCAGAATAGGGTGAGGGATGAATCCCACCGAAACTGCGGAGGACCAAGTAGGGAGGGTCTTTCACCTCCGAAATGGCGAAGAGCAGATTCCAGCAGGAATTCGCAAATACAAATAAAATACCAAATCACATCATGAGAAATACATCCTAAAAGCCGGTCATAAATACCCGTCGGGAAAACCCCGGAGGTGTACAAATAAAGCCGACGCGGCAACACTAACCCCTACGTTAACATAAAAATGGGTCCGGGATAAGCTAA
>MU226052.1:2695357-2708719 GCA_018584345.1 Thuja plicata | reverse complement strand
AAAATGACCTTTTCATCAATATCATGAAATTATGACATGCGAGGTCCCTGTTTCTTGTGCCCAAGATTTAAAACTTTTCATCCTGGTTCCGACGAGCTATAACACTAAGGTGCCCAACATATAATACCCACAATAATGGCAACCTTAGCAAATTTAATCAAATAATAATAATAATTCACCCGTCTTGCGAAAACCATTGAAGAAGCATCAGAATCGAAATTTGTTTGCACTGGAGTGATCCTGATGATAAAAGATGATGAACAAACCTGATGGGATGACTTACTAAAAATAGACGCTCTCTCCAAGATTCTTGGAGCCCAAACCGGAAGCCAGAAATGAAAACCGAGAACATCATTCAACTCCTCTAACTCATCTGAGCTCATCAGAACAGTCCCTTGACTTACTATAAATAGTAAGTTCACACCAATGACCCTCTAAACCCCTCGCCAGACCACGAGGATCGCAATAATGACCTGGCACCATCATTTCAATGACCTGCTGAAAAATGGGGACATTACAGAAGATAAGTACTACAAGAGTTGTTAGAGATCTACCTAAACTATTGAAATGTCAATTGGGTAAGTTGACTAAGTCTACTTTCAAGAGTAAAAGTTATTCTTCAAGTGGAATTCTAGATTTGGAGCATACTGACTTATGTGGTCCTACAAGAACAAGAAGTTATTATGGGGACCGGTATTTCATTTCATTTATTGATGATTATTCTCGAATGATGTGGGTTACATTTTTGAAAGAGAAATCTGAAGCCTTTGACAAATTCTAGATTTTCAAAGTTATGGTTGAGACTGAAATGGGATTGTAGTTGAAATGTTTGAGATCGGACAGAGGTGGTGAGTTTACTTCTACTGAGTTCAACACTTTTTGTGAAGAGCATGGAATAAAGAGACAGGTGTCTTGTCCGCGAACCCCACAACAAAATGGCATTGCAGAGAGAAGAAATAGAACTATTCTAGACATTGCTAGAACTATGATGATTGAAGGAGAAGTTCCGCAGATCTATTGGAGAGACGATGTTAGCACTGCAGTACTGTTACCCCTGATTTTTGACTCATACCCTACATTTATCATTACCTAAAATCAGGAGTTTGCTGTCCTAGAAGTAAAATGTCTGCAAATATTTTTCAGCCTGGTTTGCATTTTCTCCTTGTCGGTTGAACTCTGAATCTTGAACTTGTCTAGTTCAAGGTTCAAGGTTCAATGTCGCCTTGCAGTGTGTTTCGCTTTCCTTTGCTTTTATGTGAAAAATGAGTGGTGCGGTTTGCAGAGTCCACTCTTCCGTTGAACTTTGAATCTTGAACTTGTCTAGTTCAAGGTTCAAGGTTCAATTGCGGGCTTCATCTTGCAAAAGGTGTAGTAAAAGTTTTTGCCGCTCACATGGTTTTTATAAACACACCAAAAGGAAGTAATTTTTTATTACCCATTGAACTTAATTTGTGAACTAAGCTATATCAAGGTCCATGGTTCAACCGAAGCTTGCGTGTTGAATAGGCGAAAAGATAGCGGTGACGTGAGCAAAGCAACAGCTGGCGGGCGATGATTTTATCCGCACATGTTCGGGATATAATCATTATTAGATGTGACACTTATATGTCATTTCAATCATTTAAGAGGTGCAATTCATAATGATCGCATCAGGCGAAAACTCTTGTCGCATTTAATTAAGAGCCCGCATTGTCATTTAATGCAAAGCCTTCACATTTTGTGGGAAAATCAGTTATAAAATAAGAGTGTGTGCTATCAGTCTTCTGGTGAAGTTTTTCTGGTGGAATTGAATTGGCGGAGCAGCATAAGGTATACTCTCATCCTGAGAAGCTTAGAGTGTGCGGAATCTCCAGGTTAGTGTTTTTCTCTTCCAGAGTCCCTGTTCGAAATTGAAGCCATTTGAAAAAGCTTGATATTGAAAGGCTCTGTTTTCCTTCTGCAATTTCGGTCTTTTATAAGTCTTCCCCGTAAGAAATATGAAGTCCCTGCTCCCAAATTTTGGGCGAACCTCCCCTCTAGTTAGTTCACTTCCTGAATGTGATGACACGATGATAAAAGCGGGTGCCTTAGAGGTGATTCGCAGTAAAATCAAAAGTCATGTTTCTGGTTTTATAATAGAGAAGGTGGTATTAAGTGGTTTAGCTGATGCAGCGGCATTTCCCCTAGTGGCCCCCTGTTCTGAGTTAGTAATGGAATGTGTTAAAAGGTATGATTGGGAAGAAAGATGTATTAAGAAAATTGATGGAAGCCCACTAATCTCCATTAACCGAGATGTTATCCTCACAGCAATGGGCATTCCAGAAAAGAATCCTTATGAAGGATGGACCATTGCTTCCTCCTACTCTGTTTTCTCAACAAAGAAACTGATTTACAGAAATGAAATTGCCAAACAATGGTTGTTGGAGGCGAAAAGGGGAGGGTCAAGGCTGCCAAAACCCCTTACAATAGATCATTTCAAGCCCGAAGTTGCAGGACTAGTGATCTTGTTGAACAGAGTCAAAGGTAATAGCCACGCTTATTACTGGCAGGACAGGATGTATTTTTTTATCCAGATAACTTTGGGTGGAGAAAAGTTCATCAATTGGGCAGATTGTATTGCTGATGAACTTCATCATCAACTGGCAAATTATTCAAAAAAGGCCAATGGTTTCTATATGTCTTCTTATCTATTCTATGCACTAGCTTGTACTAGAAAGTGGGATGGTTTTTATCATGAATTACCTGTTCCTAACATGAAGGTGTATGACTATTATCCCCATTTGCAAAAGGAATTCCATGTTGACAGTTTTATGAAAGTAAATGGTGTTTTTCTGGGAAGGTTGATCTTTGAACTGCAGGGGAACATTGAGCAGAGAATGTCAGAGGAGGCTAAGAACTTTGTCAATGTCCTTGGAAGTTTCTTCATAAAATTCAGAAGGTTTACTTACATTAGAGTTGGTGGGTTTGAGGGAGAGCCATTCAAATTGCCCAAATATGCTCTGGATTTGCATGTTGTAACCGAAGTTGGGCGCCAGTTGGCCCATGTGCACAAAGACCTCAAAGACAAAAAGGGAAGGCCCAAATCTAGTTTTCCTATAGAACTAGGTTTTTATTCCTGTAAGAATTCTTCTGATGCTCTTAATTTAGAGCAGGAATTGAACAAGTTGAAACTGAAAACCTTCAAGGCTAGGAGAGATTTTGACATCAGGGCATATGCTGCGTGGCATTTTAGTTTACCTTTTGAATTTCACCATGTCCCTGAAATGGAAGACTTCTAGGAAAATTGTGCAAATGATTTTGAGGTTAGAAGGAGATTATGGTGTAGATTTACACTTGTCCAAATAGTTAACCTGCAAACAGGCATTGACGCCAATGGAAGAGAAGAGGGAGAAGATGAAGATATAATTGATGAACAGTATAAAGAGAAGGTTCAGGGGTTGCCACTTCCTGAAATTGACTGGAATATAGAGGAAAGGGAGAGTATCCACATTAAGACTCTCAGTGTTATAAAAAGAACCAAAAGATGGATTGCCAGCAAAAGACCACCTCCTCATAGAAGGCACAATACTAGAGGATCAGCTCTTAAAGCTCATAATGAAAATGCCATCCCATGTTCTAATGAAAATGTTTCTGTTGCAGGTCCTTCTAAATCTAAAAATACAAAAGCTGCTGAATCTAAAGCTAAAAAGCAGAGGTCTCCTCGTCCTGTTCCACCCAAGAGGACTTCCAAAAGGAAGGCTCTCAAAGAAGAAGTCAAGCCAGTCGGAGAAAAAGAAGTGATCAATCTCAAGGAGATGGATATTGTGATGGCAAATAAGAACTCACAAGGTTCTGTATCAGAAGTTGTTTCAGGAGGAGATAATCAGCAAGAAGTCAAGGATTCTACGATCTCTATGCCCACTAGTCCAACACAGGCACTGGCAGATTCTCAACAGTCACCAGTTCCCACTTTGAAATGGTTGGAAACGTCCATCAGCAGAAAAAGGAATGTCCTACCAATAACACTGCCTGTTGAAGACATGGTAAGCAAATGTCTGGGTTCCTCAGAGAAACCAAAAAGGATCAAGATGGAATCCAGGTTGGACATTGATGAAAAAATAGGGCACTGGTATGCAGAACGTGCAGTTCCCAAGAATGATAAGGAACTCTCTGAAGCTACTGCGTATGACTTCACAGTTGAGAAGATAGATCTTGGATATGCAACCAGAGTGGCTGATGTGAAACACTTGGAGAAGTCTACAAAAAAGATCATACACAGGTCTTTTAAGGATGAAAAAGATAAGAATGAGATGAAAGCAACAATCAAAAAGATGGCTGAATTCATTCAAGAAGTTCGGGATCCTAACCCTATCCCTTTGACTATAGCTTCACAGTCATTTGATCCACGTTCACCAGAGGTTAGGAAAGCCCTAGATCAAATTCAGAAGAATAAACTGATTGCGGATGCCTACACTAAATGGATCCAAGCCATGATACAAAAAGGAAGCAATTATATCAATCAGCTAATTAAGACTCACGAAGTTGTTAGCTCAATTGTTGCAGAAAATCTGGTGGAATTAGCAGAGTGGGAAAAAGAGAATAAAAAATGGCTAAAAGTAACAAATCAGCTCTATGAGATAGAGAAATATGGAGTGAGAAAATTAATGACCAAGAAACCTGTTCCAAGATTGGATGAAGATACCCTCTATGTCTCCATCAAGAGTATAGAGTGGAGGAACTCCATTATTAAATCCGATCATGATAGGAACACCTATCTGTTGAGTGAATCAAAAGGGTTGATGGACACTATGCAAAAAGATCTCAAATGTTTGAATGTTTCACTCATAAAAGAGGATACTCAAAGTGTCAAAGGAGCAGATGAGTTGCTACTGGAATTTGAGCGTGAAATTGTCGCCATTAGAAACACTAAAGATATTACCTCGGACGACTTCACAGCCCTTGCCAATATGGAAGCGATGCTGGTAGTATGTACCGATCACCTTGAGGCGCATATACAGAAAATCACCCAGGTCCGCAAAGATAAGAAGTTTCTGAAGCAGAGTGTAATTCATATTACCTTGCCACATAAGGCCACAATCAAAAGCGTTGCAAAGGCACACAAAGAATGGAAGAATTCCCGCATTGCTGACACCTCACAGGACCAATCAAAGGGATCCAGCACATCCACTACTCCGTGATCATGCTTCGCAGATCACGGAGTAGTGGTAGTTTTTCTTAGTTTATGTTTTCTTTGAATTCGGGCGGTTTTTGTAAAGACAGTTATATACTGAATCCCGTAGAGTGTATCTCGGGATGTCAGTTCCTATTTTCTAGGACTAATGGCTATTTATAACTGGGATAATCTGTATTCGGATGATGGTAATTTTGGTTAAGCTAGGCCTAAGACTTAATAGTTTTTAGTATCTTTCAATTAGTTTGTTAATCGAGAAGGAAACTTGGAAATATATTTTTGATATGAATGGAACAAAAATTTATGCTTTGTGAATCTATTGGTTTATATTAGCATATTGATCTCTGTTGGGATATTTCTTGAATATCGGAAATCTGTTTTCAAGTGGATTTTTCTGTAGTGTGTTTAGTAAAGTTTGTTTTCAGCAACTAGTTTCTAAAACTGAAGTCTGTGAGCTTCATTTGGTGTTGAAATACCTATCTTTCATTCAGTTTTCATGACATGTTGATGTATGGAATACTGCAAAAACCTTATTCGCTTTCTAGTTAAAAGTGTATGTGTTTGTGAAAGCAATGTATGATTGTCAAGATTCATTGAAAATCAAATAGGGAGCTGTACCTTAATTCAGAGAATTATAAATTTAAATATTATAATTCAACTGTTAGTTTGAAGATTGTTGTTTTTCATGGGCTTAGAGCAAGTGATTGATAATTTATAGAAAGACAAATCTATATGCTAACAAGTACATACATTGAACTGAGTTTAAATCAAGCAAGGAATCGGTAAGACACCTTATGAACTTTGGTATGGTCATATTCTTATAGTGAAGTATTTTAGAATTTTTGGAAGCAAATGCTATATCAGAATAGATGAAGACTTAGGAAAGTTTGATCCTAGATGTGATGAAAGAATTTTTCTTGATTATTCTACAAAAAGCAAAGCATACAAATGTTATAACCAAAGGTTGAAGAAGGTAATTGAAAGTGCAAATGTCAAAGTTGATGAGAATTATCAAAAACAGATCAGATATTGTAGATATGAATCAAATTATGAAGACAATCATATTGTGCATACACAAAATCAAAATCAGAATCAAAATGGATCGGTAGAACAGAATGAAGAAGTTGCAAATGAGGAAGAAGTTGAAACACAAGAGTCTGCTTCAAAAGAAAATCCGAAGACTCCCAGGTATGTAAAGTTAAATCATTCAGGACATCATATCATTGGTGAGAGGAATCATGGTGTTCAGACTAGAGGAAGAATTGCTGAAGTGATATTTGTTTGATTTCTAAGATTGAACCTAAGGATGTTTATGAAGCATGAAAAGATTATAGTTGGGTTAAAGAGATGGAAGAAGAGTTGGAATAGATTGACAAGAATAAAACATGGATTCTTGTTCCTAAACCTAAAGATAAAAATGTGATCGGTACTAAATGGGTATTCAGAAACAAATTGAATGAAAATGGTGAAGTGGTTCGAAACAAAGCAAAACATGTTTGTAAGGGATGCTCATAGATGGAAGATATTGATTTTGAAGAGACCTTTGCTCATGTTGCTAGAATTGAAGTTGTTAGAATGTTTCTTGCATATCCTACTTACAAAGATTTTAAGGTATATCAAATGGATGTTAAGTTTGCATTCTTGAATGGAGAGTTGGAAGAGGAAGTCTACACTGAGCAGCCTGATGGTTTTCCCTTGACTGATGAAGATGATATGGTTTGATATGGTTTACCTGCAAATTACACAAACTGATAAAGGTATTTTTATATCTCAGTCCAAGTATGTGAAAGAATTGTAGAAGAAACTTGGCATGGATGATTCAAAATATGTTGGTACTCCTATGATTACTAGTTGCAAAATGACAAAAGATGATGATTCACCTAAAGCAAATCAGACAAGATATAGATCAATGATGGGTGGGCTATTATACTTGACACAAACTAGACTAGATATTATGAATGTTGTTTGCATTGTTGCTAGATTTCAAGTAGAACCAAAGGAATCACATGATGTTGTTAAAAGGATATTCAGATACTTGAAAGGAACAATTGATTATGGTTTATGGTATAGAAAGGATGATAATTTTACATTGAGTGCATTTACTGATGCGGATTGGGCAGGTAATGTGTATGACAGAAAGAACACAAGTGGTGGAGCATTCTTCTTGGGTAAGAATTAGTTTAATGGGCAAGTAAGAAACAAAATTGTATATCCCAATCTACTACTAAAGTTGAGTATGTTGTTGCTGCTATTAATTGTACACAAGTGATATGGATGAAGCAAATGTTGAAAGGCATCAAAGTGAGTATTGATGAACCTATTACTATCCATTGTGACAATTCAAGTGCTATCAATATTTCAAAGAACCCTGTGTTGCATTCAAAGACAAAGCACATTTCTATCAAATATCATTTCTTGAGAGACAAGGTCAATGAGAAAGAAGTCAGAGTGGAGTATGTATCTACAAAAGAGCAGGTTGCAGATATTTCCACAAAGCCCTTGCCAAAGGATTCTTTTGAGTATCTCCGAGGTAAGCTTGGGGTTATTGCCCCTCCTGATTAGAGCTAGAGATGCATTAACTTGCATCAGTCCAATGTACTTACAAAGATAATTATTATTCTCGATTGATGTTTTTGGTGGCTACTCCTTAGGGGGAGTAGCGGTTAGCAGTTATGAGGTGTGTTGTTCAGTTTTTGGTTGAGAGATGTTTATTGAGATTATTGGCTTCTATGACTTAGTGCATACATGTGCCTTTGTCATTGATGTCAAAGGGGGAAAGAATCATGTGAAAAACAAGTATAATGGAGAGAATGTTTGCTGATTGAGAAGATTGTTAGACTTTGAAAGATATTGCGGATATTGTTGGTAGTACTATTGATATGATTCCTTTGTGCATTGATTTGATTTTTCACATCATATGTTGTCATCAATGCCAAAGGGGGAGATTGTTGAGGGATTGTTGAGAATGTTGTTGAGTATTGTACATATATGTGTTGGCATTAATGTTTTGTCATTGATGTAAACATATTCCTACTGTTGGTGACAGTGTTCCTGAGATGTTCAATAAAGAGATTACTTTGGTACGGCTACTATATTAAATATCAGATGCTGCAAAGGTACAAATAGTTTCTTTGATGTTTGTAGTTGATCTATATCAACTTACAGAGGTTCGCATAATGATTCAAGTGTGCTATGAAGAATCTATTAGAGAATGGTATTTTGGTTGTTCAAACAATGGCAGTGTTTCAATTATTGGATCGGTTATGCAATATTCTTGGTTGCTAACCGGGTGGTGAGTTCAGGACATGGATGTGTGTCCTCAACTCGAGTGGTTAGTGATTTGGATGTTGGCAAGCTATTTTTCTTTTATGACAGTGGTTGCTAATTAGTGTTCCTGATGAACAGTACAAAGATGAATATGAATCATGAGACAGAGTTGTTCCTGTTGATGTCATGGTATTTCAAGTTGCTTGTTGATGTTTCTTGATCATGTCCTATTCGTGTTGCTGGATCGCGTTGGATTATGTGATCGGAATTGAAGATTTTCATGTGGCGCGTTGATGTTCTTAATTGTTCTTGGCCGACATGGTGGCGTAGCATGTTGCGAAGGATCGTGGCGTGATTTATGGATCTGGCGCGTGTTTGAGGATGTTGTTATGGATTATTGATATGTCTTAGCCGACATTCAATGGATCGCATTGTGTACTGAGTTGTATTGTATTAATATTTTGTAATTAAGTCCCTGGCCGACCTAGTTGAGATAAATTAATATAGTGTATATAAAGATGTAATCATTTGTGATTGTGAATGTGTGGAAGAGGTGTATGAGATGCTGAAAGAAGAGGTATGAGTAGAATCTGCAATAGACACAGAGATTTGATGTACTTCATTGGAACTGTTTTGACATATCAGAAATGTTGTTTGTCAGTTCGTGAGATATGGATTGTTGTCCACTGTGAATTGTAACCAGAGATTGTTGTTAGGCAGTGAGCCTTCCTTTGGGTTGAATCCCTTGTTGTAATTGAGCAGTGAGCTCTAGGCAGTGTGCCTGAATGCATGTGCATTCCCCTTTGTAATATTCCTAACAGGGTATAGTGCTTTTGACAGAGTACACTCATCTTGTGGGTTTGATCCCCACTGTGGTTTTTCCTCTAATAGGGTTTCTACGTCAAAAATATTAATGTTATCTGTTGTTTATTGTGTTATGTTCCTAGATTCATGTTTATCATTCGGATTTGAGATTAAGTTTATATTTTGGATAAAGGTGTGGAGTTTTGTGACAACTGATTCACCCCCCCCCCCCCCCCNCTGATTCCCCCCCCCCCCCCCTCTCAGTTGTGTGTTGCCTTAATTCTAACAATTCCCCCTTCTCATGTTAGTTCAAGTACATGTATTGAGAATTCCAAAATAGGCTAAGTGGAGGTGATCGGAGATTTCAGACCACCAAAGAACCAAGACCCTTTTTTCCTGGTTCCCATGGTATCTCCAACGAGTTTCTTCCTACCCTTAACCTTGACAATTCCATAGGCACCAAGAACGATTGGTTCAAAGTTCCCATGGAACCTCCAACAAAGGAATTGCTAAGGTAGCAAGGTCGGGAAGGAATAAGAAGAATAAACTAAGCCAGGTGGAGGTTTAATGTATGTGAAGGCTAGAAGAAGTGAGGGAGCTTGTGATAATGTGGGAATGCCAATACATTTTCAAATGCATTTTGAACAGATTGCATGCCAAATGTAGTGGTGTTAATGCATTAACTTGCTCACCTACCTGTTTTTCATCCACCAACCTGTCCCTCCTCTAAGCGCCATAAAGACTAGACAAAACTTCTGCAAATGACTCCATAAGCACAAAAAGGACATTATGGGGCATGTTCTCAAAGGCAAAAGTGATTGTAATCTCTGACAATAAGGCATGGGCATTGGATTACAGTTACAAAGATTACAAGTTTTTCATGATGGTAAGTCAAAAGAACACGTCTCCACTTGAATGCGACCTACAGTGGGATACAGGCAAAGAGAGTTTTCATTTTTGAGGGGGGATAACATTTTGGACTATGGATAAGGCAAAAAGCATGGAGTAGAACCATAGAGTTCATAGTTACAATTCTAGGTAAAGCTATTTTGATGTTGTAATGCTTTGGGTTTTAGCCCAAGTTTGTAAAAAATATTCGTAACCTTTGTAAATTGAATGATTGAAGGCAAAATCAACCTTATTTGAGTGTCTCCTTGTGTATGGTATGCATTTCTGGATATAAGTTATTTGCCAAGTTACCCCAAGTTTCCAGGACGGAGAAACAAGTTTTCGAGACGGATTATTTTTTTTCCATTTTAGGGGGCAGCGGGGACGACTATGTAAAAAATAGGGGAAATTTAAAATATATAGGGAAGTCTGAAATTTCAAATATATTCATATGATAACATTGATAAATCTAAAATCATTCATCATAGACATATACATTATACATAGCAACTGAGTTGAAACTTGAAATGAGAGTTCAAATTTCAATTTTATACATTCATAATTTCGTACTCATAGATATAATTCATTGAGTCAAATCAAAATGCCCACAAGTTGCAATTCAACAAAATGAAAAAAATTGTATGAATATCATATATCATTGCATCAATGTATCATATAATGTTAGAAATCTCAAAAGACTCAAAGTCTCAAAGTCAAAACTCAAAAGTAAAACAAAGATAGTATGTTGCTGCCCCTAATTTTCATCCAAATTAATGTTATTGCCACTGTCAGCCTGAGCCTCAAAGGTTGTGTCATCCAACAAAATCCCAACCAATCCCTCTTGTGCGTTGTCCTCATCAACCTAGTTGGTGTCTTCGTGTTTAATATCCCACCATAAAGCTGGAGTCTGTCGATACTCTGTAGTTTGACGATCCCTAAGTCGCAGAGCACTACACACAACCACTAACTTCTTCGCTCGTGTAGAGGTAAACCTATTCCTCTTGATGAAGTGGATAAAGTCATATTTAGACCAATTTGTCTCTGTAGCAGAGAAACTAGCAACCTATGAGAGGTGAATGGCCCTCAAACTCTAGCACATCTGACTCATGTCATTGCCACCATCCAATAGGGTTTTTTTGTGCCACTACTGCTCTATCCATCTTTGCCTCGTGTGCTGAAGTTTGGGCCATCAAGATTTGAGAAAGCAACCCATTGCTCACAAACTATACCAAACTGCTCAAGTGAATACATCTTTTGAAGGGCCTTCATCAACCCACGTCTCACCTCGGCATCATCACAAGCAGGGGACCTTCCAGGCTTGGACTCTTACCATTTTGGATTTAGTGCAAAGAATGCCATATGAAGAGTGTTCATAGTGTTCCACCTCCGCATGACAATGGGCTTGATATACTCCTCATATAAGTCCAAAGGATTATCCTTAGCCAAAATTACTTCCTTTATCTTTTAAACCATGTTGTCAAAAATCTCATATGTCTCTCCAAGACTAGGAGAGTCTGTATCAACATATCTGATGACATCTACAACAAGCGAGTTGGAGCAAACATATCTGCAATGTGCAAAAAAAATCAAATAAGAAAAAGAATAAAGATCATCAATCTCAAAGTTAATTGACAACTAGGATACTCCAAAACTTAGAAACTTTGAAAGATTCAACAATAAAATTAAAATATTAAAATCAGAATTTTTTTAATTAAATTTGAAAATCAGTAATGTCTTACCTCATAGTGGACCACCAAACGTCATCAAGGATCTTTTGTTTAACGGTTTTTCCTTCAACAATGTTTGCATTAGGCCATCTATTCCACTGTAAATTCACCACCATCATATGTAGAGCATCATGCACCTGAATCATAATCTCTAACAAAATGAAGTAACAGGCATATCTTGTCTCTACAGATTTGAGAAATTCCTTCTTTGTAAAGGTCCAGAAGAGAGCAAGTGAGATGTGGTGATTGCAAATGTCATGAACCTATGTTGGCCTCATCTTAAACCCGTCCAATTTTCATCAATTTCTACGCAAAATCCACTTTTGACATTTTGTCAAACAGTTGGCAAGCAACTCGGATATTACTACAATGAGCCTGAATGGCTCGAGCTAATATCAATAGGGTGATTTCGTAATAACAAATAAATCTTGCCAGTCAATATTGTAATAAAAACCTCCACATTAATTTCACTCCCTTAGCATAAGTGGTTTCCATGCTATTCACTACTAAATTAATCTGAATTATTTAAAACTGATATTCATATCCACTTGCAAAATAACATATGTAATTCTCTATGGAAAGATAAATGCATTGAACTGGATAATGTTTTATTTGATAACTATCACTCCTGAAAGATGGAAGACCACATACAATTTTCAATAGATAATAGTAAATACCATTCATTTACTCCTACGTAATTGAGCCTTTAAGACTCTTGACACTGCATGATGTAATTTCCTTGCTGAGTGTCTGCTGTGATATTCTTAGTAACAAACGCCACCTTCAAGTGCAGACCCGTTGTTCATCTGTAGTGCCTGCAATGTCAATGGCTGCCACGAACTCCTGTCTGGAGTTGAAATCACGCTGGCCGCTGATCATCAACTCCTACCTCATGCGTCCAGCTATGCACATACACCACTACCCGCGACTAGTATGGGGTGCTGCGATTTGGGGAGAGTCCAAACGCCACCTGCAGCCTATGTAATCTGCTACGTAGTGGATGACTTCCACAACCGATGGACAATTACTACCTCCCAACACTTGATCGATATGCCAATCGATAAGTCTTAAAACTCCTCCATTTTAAACAGCTTCAATTTTGAAATCAGGAAGAGGACGCAAGATCGTAGCCTATTTTGATACCCTTAATATCCATAATTACTTCGCACCCTCAGTGTGCATAGACAAATTCAGTAATAATTCTTTCCAGCCACAGGCAGACAGTAGGAAAGAAGAATGAACACAATCGATTATACAACAGCAATCGATTACAGGCAATTGATTATACAACAGCAATCAATTGTGGATTAGATGAAGAAGAATCAGTCTTCAATCAACTAATTTGACCCTGGCTAGGGCACAGAAAGTAGGAACAATTCCCAAGAAACAAATTCAATAATCAATATTCAATAGATGATTTACTTCACAAATGAGCCTGTATTTATAACTCCTTGGTCTCCAAAGTTTCCCAAAAACCATCATCAGTTAACTGCCCTTTATAATATAAACTTCCAAAACATTATAATA
>MU226052.1:2673834-2688100 GCA_018584345.1 Thuja plicata | reverse complement strand
TTAAGGCACCGATCTGTAACTGGATTTTTCTCCCCATCATCCTCAACACACTCCAAATCCATAACTTAAACAAGTTTTTGTGTTCTACTACCATATCTAAATGTAAATAACAGCATGAGGGGTTATCCTAAAACGCATTCTTAGATACTTATATGGTAGATCATTTATTTAATAGGGTGCTAAGCCTTGCATGTCTGAACTAGCACATAGGTCTATTGTAATAACAATACTGGGGTACATTGTGTAATGGATATAATTTTTTGTAAGGAAGTGTGCAATCATACTTTCAATCATCTAGCTAAAACCCCCTTGGTCTTGCAAAGCCAAAAGAAGGTCTTACCCACTTCAACAATTAATTCTAAATTGCCCAACTTGAAGAGTGATCTTCCCAAGTTTGACACCCCTGGCACTTGATATTGTCAGACCTTGGGGATTTGGGGTTCTTCTGCTCAAATCATCAACAAATTGGTGGCATTTCCAAGAATAAAGTACTTTGGTTTTATCTTGAAAACCTCTGCAACTCAAAACAAGGGAGTATTTTTGTCTGGTGTTTGAAGTACTACCGACATGGAAAATATCTTTGTCTCTTCGAAGAGAAGAGTGGAAACTCTGTTACTGTCAACCTAGAATTAATAATCAAAACAAGAGACTACATGACGGAGAGAACGCAGCCCATGTACAAGCAAAGAGAAAATTAAGCTTCTACCAATGCACGAAGGCATCCATCATAGGAAGCTCATAGTAATGGTAAGTTGTTCAGACATACCCCTCAAATTTCAAAAGTTTATTTTGCAAAAAGAAATGATTCATGAATTGATTTCAGAATTAAAAACTAATACACTTTTGAGGACTCAAGTAACAACATAATTAGAAAATATACATAATTTGTAGGTCTGATTACAAAGAAATAAATGATATGGTTATTGATATAAGCGATAGGGATTTGTACTACATATCCTATATACCAGTCTTCCTCTCCTTCCAACATTTCATATGATTATAATGATGAAATAGATGAATTGCTACATCAGCTCAGAACGGAGACACAGACAAACGGCAATTGTTGAGCCAAAAGAGGCTGCGTTAAAAATAACATATATGCTTCTTGATGGGATGAATGTGGATAAACATTGTAATGCACAAAATATTGGCATGAGTTATCTAGATGAAGAAACATATGATACTTGCTAATATCCCCTTCTGCCCAAGATGTTGTACAAAGGATAAGTTGAGCATACGAAAGTGTTGTATGACCTTAAGCAAGAACAATGGCAACTTCTTGCAAACATTTGGTTGCAGGAAGCTCAACTTTCAACCCTCAAAAATCCAAATGTCCTTTCTATGAGTAGCGGGGGATATTCCTTATGAGGACTGTTCTTGGCACTATGAAGAAGAGGATGACCAGTATCGCACGTCGGGTTATAACTCCATTGATGGAGAAGATGTGTATAGTGATTACGAGGCAACTGATATTTTTCAAGAAATGCATGGTGCTGATGAAGAACAGTATGAGTTGCCAACTCACAATACAAAAATCCCAAGGAACTCATCTATCTGTCCCTACAGTCCAAGCTACCATGTATATAGTAGTGGTGCATGTAAGAAATGAATATCAATTGACAGTTGAGACTGTACTTGCACTAAATAAATATTTTGTTGTCATGTAGGAGGAAATTTCCATGAGAAAAAATAAGAAATCACAATGTCTGAAAGATAAGATCAATGACAACAGTATTGTAAAGAAGGTAACAGAGAAGGATCTAATGCAACTGTGGGTAGTAAAGAAAAAGAGGTGCCAGTAGTTCAACATAAAGTTTCAAAAGGAACGGCTTTGAATAATGAGGCACAATTTGTTCTGCCCCAACCATTGAAAATGTAATGTATGGATAAAGAGGAAGATGTGTGCACAATTGAATACTCGAATGAATCAATTCCTTGAATTGATTCTATGGGGTGTACATTTATTTAATATTTATAATATCAAGGGTGAACAAGAAACTAATTTCTTGTTTGATCTATTGCCCTCCTTTGTTTTTATCATTAATAATGAAGCTACGAATGTTTGTTTGCACGAGGATGATAGAGACATGGTTGTACTTGGTCAAGATGGTGATCATACAGATACATCTGAGAACCTGTTTATTTGGTGTAAGACTTTTTGTCTTCCTCAAGCAAAATTTGTTTCAATGAGATCACCAAAGATTGTTGTTCCAGTGATTGAGGAAGACAATTTGAAGAATGCAGTTCTTCACCTGAAGTATCTCATACTCCAACTTGCTATGCTGATGAAAATTGCATTTGCATTAATAACAATGAGGTATGTTGGCTGCCTACTTTCCCAGAGATGAGCAAAATTGAATATAAGGCTTTCCTTACATGATGAAGTTGCAGTTTCTCATTGTAATGTCCCCAATTTTTAGTAAAACAACTTAATTAAATTAATTAAGTGTTCCCAAAATTTAAATAATATATAAAGGACCTTTAATTAATTAATAAAGGGGGCGGGCCAATTAATAAAATAATAAATAATGTTTGTCGGCCTATTTGTAACTTTCTAGAAACTTCTTGGAGGCCTTTATAAGGCATTGGCTAGCATCGTAGGTAGATGTCGTGGATTTTATATTTTCTTTGTATCTGCAAATTCCATTTGGAGTTTGGCGTCGGTGCAGTTTCGAAGGTGCAATACCCTCCCTATTTTGTATTTGCAGTTTTGGTGGTTAGCAACCACCCTAGTTTGTCGTTGGAAATATCAATTCTGATATTTCACTTTGTACTTCATTTCCGGATCTATCTCTACAGTGTGGAAATATAATTGCAAATATCTAGTTCTTGGTCATTCAATGTTGTTGGTGTGTACTTTGTGTTGATGATTCATTCCTATCTTCGCAATAATCTTATCGACGAAGGAATTATCGACAATTGGATCCTTCATTGAAAGTAACATTGTCATACGGAGTGTGGGAAGTGTGCGGCCTACTTTTTTGAACAAGTGGAACTTTACCATTTGGAGCCGAAGGGTGTTGAGTGTCGTTGATTGAGGGTCGAAGGTGTCGAAGGTACTTTGCCCTTGAGAGCTTCTCTCAGGTATTTGCCCTCGGGTACTTCCCTCGGGTATTCGCCCCCAAGTGCTTCCCTTGGGTATTTCTCCTCAGGTATTTGCCCTCGGGTACTTCCCTCGGGTATTTTCCCTTGGGTGCTTCCTTCGAGTACTTCCCTCGAGTATTTTCCCTCGGGTGCTTCCTTCGAGTACTTCCCTCGAGTGCTTCCCTTGGGTACTTCCCTCGTGCTTCCCTTGAGTACTTTGCCCTTGGATATTTGCCCTCTGGTACTGTGTCATAAGAGAGCGCCAGAACATCAAAGTGGTACATGACGTGTGATGGAGATTCGGGTACCGTGCGGTTTGGGACATTACAGTGGTATCAAAGCTAGTGATTTTGGTAGCCTATTGGGAGAATCATGGCACCGAGTGATGGACAATGTTGGTTAAATGCGCTGCAACGGATTGGCAAAGAGCTCAATGATGGTGTTGATCTTCCATTAGATATATTGGAAGCATGTTTGAGTAAGGTGGACCAGTTACCTTCAAGATTTATACAGAGGATCCTTGCTCCGATTGAGATTGCCTTAAGACAACCCGGTTTGTTGAGACACCATGACAAGGAAATTAAGCTAGCGGCTACTTCATGCTTGAGTGAGATTTTGAGAATATCAGCTCCTCGAGTACCATATGATGATGACACCATGACAAAGATATTGCACTTGATTATTGATAGCTTTCAAAGCCTTGATGACATCAATAGTGATCCATTTGCTAGGAGATTTACCATACTGGAGATCTATGCAAAAGTCAAAGTAAGTAACCTCCTCATAGATCTAGGGTTGCGAGATTTGATCCACGATATGTTTCATAACTTTTTGGTCATGATAAAGGAGCACCATGATAATAAGATATTTTCTGCCATGGAGAGTATTATGATTTCATGTATTGAGGGGATGGATGTAATATCGTAACCTATTATATGTATGCTATGGGTTGTTCGTAATCTAAAATGTGTCCCTTCAATTGCGGCATGTAGATTGGTCAATAATGTATTTAAACATTGTGAAGAAAAAAAGAAGTCACATTTGCACAAGGGTGACGAAGTTGGTGACGACAATAAGAGCGATGCACTACATGAGGATGAAGACATGATCATAGGGTCACTTCTGTCACATGAGGATATGCAAGAATCTGCAACTATGCTTAAAAGTGGAGAAAACCTAAGCCTACATGTTAGCAACAAGGTTGAAGAGGGTACTTGCATGGAGCTTGCCAAGTCAACATTAATCGATCAATTGCACGGAGACACAGACTCTGCCAATGATCCTTTTCTTGTGCAACGTCTACAATTTGTTGAGTATGTAGTTCTTCCCTTTTGTAGAACATGCGGCAGAAATGATCATTGCTTTTCAGAAAGAGTGGCATCTATATGGAAAGAACAAGTTGTAGATGAGTTTTGAGATTCTAGACCAGCATTTTTGGGAAGTGATGGATTCGCATAATGGCATAACAACTTGGAATCTAGGCATCGTTGTGTTTGCTTATGGCCTTCACTGGGATCCTAACGACTCCGGGCATGGCAATGTTTATATCAGAGTGGCGCAACGGAACCTTGATGAAGATCTACTCTTCTCGCTTACTTCCTAGTTGTGCACTTGGTCATATTGTGGCATGGAGACTTTAGTGGATATGGATATGGGTGTCCGCGCTTGGTTTGGAACCCTGGAACTTCGCAGTGGGCAAACCGTTTGACGACGGATTACTTGAGGGAAAGCAATCTTTGGGCGGCAAGGATTTGTTATGTCCCCAAACTTTTAGTAAAACGACTTAATTAAATTAATTAATTAAGTGGCCCTAGAATTTAAATAATATTATAAAGGACCTTTAATTAATTAATAAAGGGGGGCCCAATTAATAAAATAATAAATAATGTTTGTCGGCCTATTTGTAACTTTCGAGAAACTTCTTGGAGGCCCTTATAAGGCATTGGCTGGCATCGTAGGTAGATATCGTGGATTTTATATTCTCTTTGTATCTGTGAATTTTGGTTGGAGTTTGGCGTCGTTGCATTTTTGGAGGTGCAAGACCCTCCCTATTTTGTATTTGCAGTTTCAGTGGTTAGCAGTCACCCTAGTCTGCCATTGGAGATATCATTTTTGATATTTCACTTTGTACTTCATTGTCGGATCTATATCTACAGTGTGGAAATATAATTGCAAATATCTAGTTCTTGGCCATTCAATGTTGATGGTGTATACTCTGTATGGATGATTCATTCCTGCATTTGCAATAATCTTATCGACGGAGGAATTATCTACGATTGGATCCTTCAATGAAAGTAACATTGTCATACAGAGTGTGGGAAGTGTGCGGCCTACTTTTCTGTACGAGTGGAACTTTACCCTCTGGAGTCAAAGGGTGTCGAGTGTCATTGATTGAGGGTCGAAGGTGTCGAAGGTACTTTGCCCTCGGGTGCTTCCCTCGAGTATTTTCCCTCATGTACTTCCCTCAGGTGCTTCCCTCAGGTACTTCCTTCGAGTACTTTCCCTCGGGTGCTTCCCTCGGGTATTTGCCCTCGAGTGCATCCCACAAGTACTTCCCTCGGGTATTTTCCCTCGGGTATTTCCCCTCAGGTATTTGCCCTCGAGTACTTGCCTCAAGTACTTGCCTTGGGTATTTTCCCTCGAGTGCTTCCCTCGGGTACTTCACTCAGGTATTTTCCCTCGAGTGCTTCCCTCGGGTAATTTCCCTCGGTGTGCTTCCCTCGGATACTTCGCTCGAGTGCTTCCCTCAGGTACTTCCCTCGGGTAATTTCCCTCAGGAACTTCCCTCGAGTATTTGCCCTCGGGTACTGTATCGTAAGAGAGCGCCAAAACATCACAGTGGTACGTGACGTGCGGTGGAGATTCAGGTACCGTGCGGTTTGGTACATTACACTCGTAGTGTGGATAACAGTTTGCCCGAGTTCAAGTGTTTCAATTGGGCCCAACATATAGCTTGCAGTGGTGTTGAACAACCACAAAATCTTCAAGCTAATGATTAGTCAGCCGCTCAAGTTTCTCATATGCTTGAACTTCAAAATTTTCAGTTTTATGTATCAGTGGATGAACTTCCTTTTGACCAATTTATTGAAGAGACATATTTTCTTTGCATTGTGAATTGGAGGTGTTTTTCTTTTGCCTCAATGGACGTCAGCAAGTATGAGAATACCATGGATCCTTATGGTTCTCACCTATGTTTTAAAATTAATCCCCCAGATGATACCATGGATCCTTATGGTGCTCACCTATGTTTTAAAATTAAGCCCCCAGATGATGTAAACGAAAGAAAATAATGCAGGGTGATGAAGTAGCCTTTGTTCTGTGGTAGCCATACAATGGAAAAATTAACAGCAGAGTTGGCCTTCACTCTTTTGGAGGCAATCATTCGTTGATGCATGCAAGCATAAGGCCTCATTTGATCCAGTTGGGTGATAATGATAGTTTTGTTTCAATGGAGAACAACTCCTTCAGCAGGCTTGTCTTTGACAGAGGCAATGGAATGTAGTAGCTTGTCCATGACCATGTGCCATGGGTATTCATGCAGGGTGACCTGCAAAATGAAATGGTGAGTTGTTGTGTGGACAAATCATCAAAGTCACGTGCCTTCATGTCATTGTCTATTAGTTATCATTTCTCCTTGTTGTCTTCGTGTAGTCATGACCCTTGTTTGTCATGACGTCTTGAGAGTGAATCCTAGTCCTCGTTCCCTATTTTTGCTCGTTCCGGAGATCTGAATTCCCATTGTACCTACAAGAGACACACATCCACAAATAGAGCCAATGTTGGCACCCCATTTAGTTATGTCTCATTTTGCCCTCTTCTACTCCAATGGTCTACATTTTGCCTTTGATTACCCATTGATGATAATCTGAGAGATTCTAAATGGGCTAGGTCATATTGTTTGGTTGTACCTCTAAATGTTATATGCTTCCCCCTTCTCATGTAAGTCAAATACCCAAGATGAAGTTCTGAAATTGACCAAGTAGACGTGGTCAGAGCTTTAATAGGCACCAAGAACCTTTAGTTCTTGGTTCCTATGGAACCAAGACGGATTTCTTCCCACCTTTAACCTTGATGACTTAAAGATGAAAGCGGTTAGAGGTTCCATAGGTACCAGGTTCACGATTCCCACAAAACTCCGACAAGGGAATGGTTGAGGATGCGGCAAGGCTAGGAAGGATTAACAAGAATAAACCAAATCAGGGGGAGGTCTATTGTCCACAAAGGTCGAAAGAGGAAGTGAGGGAGATCACAGTGATGTGGAAATGAGTAGTAACTACCTATATTTATTATGAAATTTACACCAACTAAAAGTAGATTACAATGCAACTTCTTTTCCACTTTCTGATCACTCAAATCCCGATATGGGTAAGGTTAGAGCATGTTCTAGATTTCAATCAACTGAAATGCAATGTTGAAAGAAAAGCACCAAGCGTTAAGCTAGTTAATACCACTTATTCAGTGGGGTGCATATGCATTGCAAGAAATCTAAATGGTGATGAGCATTGGGGCACATCCGCTTATTGAGTGGGAAAGCTAATGGGCACATCCACTTATCCAGTGGAAAATCTTACACAATATTACAATGTAAAAACAAGTTTCTTCCACTTGTTCAATGGTGAGCAATTACAATAAGAGACATATTCAATGAGGTAAGTACATCAGCAAATATCAAACCAACTCACTGGCAATACTACCATTCAATATTACAATGGAATACATGAAATATTAGCTTTTGACAGTAAGACTATCTGAAACATACAAAATCAATACATTGGCATCATAATCATCAAAATAAGAAAATTAGCATGCTGATAACAAGTGTCGACATAAATAAACACTTTGTAACATCCCACAATTGTGTCAAATAACATGTACCCAACAAACCAGCTATGAAATGACAATATGATACCTTGATTGGATGAATAGAAAGGCTGGTGCAAGTTTGAAAATGCACTGAAAACATGCTGCTACAGGTCTAGGCAGCAAAGAAGTGTACCCAACAAACCAGCTATGAAATGACAATATGATACCTTGATTGGATGAATAGAAAGGCTGGTGCAAGTTTGAAAATGCACTGAAAACATGCTGCTACAGGTCTAGGCAGCAAAGAAGATACCCAGAAATATCACCTACACACATCTAACAAACCCCCAAGCTGCAACTTCACTTGTAGCACTCCAAAATCACTTCAAAACTTGCCCAAACATGAATACTAGAAAGATATATCAAACTAGCATAACAGAACTGAACACGCTTTAAAAACTGCTAATTATTTGTCTAGGTTTGAAAGCTTAAGTTCCTCCAAAACTAGATTTGCATAGAATCTCTTAAAGATTTGAAACCCATCTCAAACACGCAAACTTACACTTAAATGTTTATTTCATGTATGGCATCTTGTAATCATGACAACTCCACAAGTATGACTCAGAGTTGAGTATGTTCTCTTCAAACAATCTAGGCGCCTCTATTAAATATGAAACATCACCCAAAAGTGCATCACTTTGGTCCTAGAATCCTCATGCCACCCTTTGTAAGCTAATCAATGCACGGTATGACTCCCACATAACAACAATCTCCTCATCATACTGGACGACCTAAAGAAGTAGCGAAAATGGCATCCAAACATCATTAAAACACCTTAAAATTCTAGAGGTACACCCACTTAAGTGACCAACAAATATATGTATGGCCTGCCCTCTGTAATGTCCCCATTTTCACACAATGTTGTTTGGTAAGCATTTGGCCAGTTTCCGGGTTTTTCCATATGCCTCTGGATGTGCTGGAGAGAACTTTAAAATTGTTGGAGAAGCATTTGATCAGTCTTGCAGAGCAATTGTTATTTGGATTTGAATTCAGCAGGTTATATGGAGGCCTTTGATGCTTTTGAAATTGATTTCCAACCTTTTGGGTGCTCTCAAAACTTTTTGGAGCAAGCTATTTTTTTTAAGTCACTCGGTTGCCTCTGATTATCATTCCTAGTCTTTAATATCATTTTGGTATGATCAAAATTGCAAAATTTTAATTATATCTTTTGGGTGCTCCACAACTTGGTTATAGTAGTGAGTCATTTAGTTGTTATTTCACTTAAGTTGTCTAATGTTGAAAATGAAATTAGTAAAAGGGACAACTAAATGTAATAGCTCATTTTAAAGGTATTGAAAAGTTATTTCTATGGATGCCTTGGAAAGGGGACTTAATTCACGAGAAAACATTATTATTCCTTAAAAAGGTGAAAAGTGACCCATAAAGTTAATTATTCATTTTAAAAAAGGAGCTTTGCAGCAATTAAGGAAAAAATAAATATTTTATTGCTTCAAAAAATTATAAAGAAGGTTGAGGGTTCATTGTTTGTTGCGGATGAAAGTGATTTTGCTTCTGTAATATGGAGAAAACCCCCGAGGATGAAACCCTCTTGAGTTTTCTGGTTTCGGTGGTGAAAGATCCTCCCTAGCTCGTTTATGGTGGATCCACATAGGATTCACATTGGAGCTGAATGTTCGAGTATGAAGATTTGTGCCTTCTGTTGTTCGTGGAGATTTGTGTTTAAATAATATTTCCAAGTTTGCATTTTGTTTCCAAATTGAAGACTTTTTTGGTAATATTGGTTTAGCAAATTATAGAGGGTATTTGGAGAAAAAATGCACAAGGGTTGCAAGCTACAATGCCCACTACAGAACCTACTACAGTGCTCACTACAATGCTGCTACAGTGTTGGGTTGATATTTGGTGAGTTGTGACCATTTGGAGTTGTTTTATGCATGTTTGGAGCTGGTTATCAATTGGGCGTCTAACAGTCCATTATCAAAACTTATAATGCTTAGATTTAAACATCAGACCAGTTTCTTTGTGTTTGGTAGCCTTTTGCAACAGTGTTGGATGTGTTTGGAGGCCATTGCGACAGTGTTGGGTGTGTTGGGTAACCTTGGTGACAGATTGATGTTGTATTTGATAAGTTTTTTATGTCAAGGATGCCAAATCAGTCCCAAGTATGACTGAAAATAATTGACAGACGTATCCCTTTCCATACCTTGACAATTACAGACTGTTTGCTGGATCATTGCCTTCCTGGTTTGAGTCATTTTGGAGAGTGTTTCACTTGTTTGGAAGTCTGCGTTGATGATTTTGGGCTTACTAGACCTGTGAGAAGCGAGCTACAACTCTGCTACAGTATTCTACATTCAATTTCAGGCCCGCAGCATGTAACTTTATCCTCATATCCAAGGTACTTCTCATGTGGAGTGTCCTATATACCTATGTTATATGTAATTACATCTTATGAATACTTATCCACCACGATTCTTATACCAGCAATCAAAAGAATATTGAATTTGTTATAATTATAACAGAACTTGAAACAGCAGTTGATTCTTTAATTTGCAAGTGCACATTCTTGTTATTTTTACAAAAAATTCAAAAAGAAAAAATTAAGGGTGGTTATTACACCCTCAAAATGGTATGACCCAACAGAAACAAAACATCTCCAAATCGCCTTTCAAAACTCCAACAAATCTCTCACAAGCATTATAAAAATAAACTCTAGATTCAATACACATCAAAATATTCCATGATTGCAACCAAATCTAAAACTCACCTTTGCATCTCAATGGTGATTTCTATATGAAACAACTCAAATCAGCTAAAGGGGTTTTCATCCCCTAAACCAGCAGCCTTAAGAGTGTTTTTGTCCTCAATAAACTTTGAAAGAACTCAAGTTCATTCCAACAACATAACAATATCATTCATAAGTCTGCCTCAAAATAAGCAGCAACACCTCTTTATATAGCTGTTTTGGAAGGAAACATTCAATTTAATTCTCATTTACCCTCACAAAGATCCTTTAGGAAAAATTATATTATTTTTCATGAGACAAGACCCCAAGGCTAGGCATCCAGCTTAAAATACAACTGAACACTTTCCAACGAGCTATTACAATATTAGACAACTTAAGTGAATTAATTGAATAATGACTCAGTGGCTTACCTAAGTAGCTGAAAGCACTAAAACTGCATTGGAATCAAACTATGATCACACTGAGATGATATTGAAGATGTAGGATGATGATCGGAGCCAACCAAGTGACTTACTAAAAGTACACTGCTCCTCCAAGAATTTTGGATAGCACACAAAATGTTAGAAATCACTTTTGAAACTGACATGAGGATTCATATTGCTAGTTGAGCTCATTTCCAAGAACCAAGGTCACTGCTAAACAACACAGAACACTCCAAGAAGTTTGGAGCCCTCCCCAACACACACCAAGCTGCTTAAGGGTAAACTCAAAAACCAGACAAAAATTAACAACTCAATATTGCTAAAAATGGGGACATTACAAAATGCCAGATGATTTCCGAAGAATTTTGAACAAATTAAGCACCAAAAGCAGTGGCATTGAGGCCATTAACTCACCTTCCTACCTATTGTTGTTCATCCACCAACCCATCCCTCCTTTGAGTGCCATAAAGACCAAGTGTGACTTGTACAGGTGGGTATAGGCTCCTATACTCCACATGTACAACAAGGAAGTGAAGGGGCATGTTCTCAAAGGCAAAAATGACTATGAGCTCTGACAAGAAGGCATATGAGCATTGGAATACACTTGCAACAATTGCAGGTTTTTATGATGGCAATTCAAAGTACACATCTCCCCTTGAATGTGACCCACTTTCGGATATAGGCAGAAAGAGTTTTAATCTTCGAAGGGGGATAACATTTTGGACTGAGGAGGATATAGCAACAAGAAGTACACAACAAAACCAGAGAGTTCACAATTCTACTTCTAGGTGAAGCTATTCTGATGTTGTAATGATAGCGATTTATCCCAAGTTTCTGATAACATTTGTAACCTTTGGCAAAATCAATCTTAGTTGAGTGTCTCCTTGCGTATGGTATACAAATCTGGATAGAAGTTCAGTTTTTCAACCATGGGTCCATAATATCCTTGCAAAGCCTTTGTAAGATATCTTTTCAACATAATAAAATAAGTGTATAGGCATATTCATGGATTACTAAGTAGACTCTCTTAATATTCTGTCCAGCTTGTTTTTCTAAATGTATACTCTGGTTTTTCTAAAGATATGTGTAGAGCCCATCTTGCTTGTGCATTTTGGAAAGCTTAGTAGTCTTTTGTGTCATATTGATTAATGCATCACCTTGATTTCAATAATTACATCATTTGTATGAATTAAAAGACTCTATTGCCTCAAATGGATAATAGCACTAATTTGTTACTCATTTTTCCTCCCCATAATCCAGGACACACTCTAAATCCATCAACTTAAACATCTTTTTGGTTTCACAAGTTTGTGTGTTCTACTACTATATCTAAATGTATATAACATAAGGGGTTATCATATAACTCATTCTTAGATGTTTATTGATATAGGAGCATCCATGGTGGACAAGTTATCCTCATCAACCAAAAATATGATTTATTTTTAATTTCCTTAGTCTAGATGAATAAATGTTGTAGGTGGATAATTATGAATACTAAGGCCAATTAATTTATTAAATATTTTTGGTCACTTTCTCAAGATGGAGCCTTATTGTAATTGAATTCATTTTGGAGATGTTTTCAAATCAAAATATTCAAAAATGCCTTTCTGGGCATGGGAACTAGGAGTTGCAACTTGCCTTCACTCAAAGATTCTTTCATAATTGCTAACAATTCAAAAATGGGCGCCAAAGAACAAGTGTTTCTGTTTTTCCCATTTTGGGGTCCAAGAGAGTTGAGTGACTCCTTATTTAGCATGTTTGTGGAGGTGATATGACAAGGCATAACAGCATTCAAGGCAACTTGCTAAGAGTATTTTCAGCCTTCTCATGATTTTGGCATGGCATTTTGGGAGGTTACAAAACCTTATGCCGTGGTAACTAGTGTAGTTATTGGCAACTACACTTTTCAACATTGAAGCCCCATACTTGAAGTTTTCAAGCTTGGAGTTGGAAAAGCAGAAAAGGGTGAAGAAATCAGATTTGAAGATGAATTTTCTGTGGTAGTTCTTGCTTACAGGTGATACTGGTTTTTGAAATTTGATTTCATCATTTAATGTAAAGCCAATAAGGCTCAATCTTTGTGATCAGATTTGTAGTGTTATTTCAATCTAGTTTCAATTGAAACTTTGCATACTTCTCTATTTCTCTTTGTCAATTTGCTGACTTGTTTTGAGTTTGGGTTGAGCGGGTTTGCTTCCCTACATCAGTTATACGGCAAGTTGTATGTTTAATAAGGTACAAGACAATTATGTGTTAAGTAGCACATAGGTGTATTGTAACACCAATATTGAGATACTTTGTGCAATGAGTATAGTTTGTCGTAAGAAAGTGTTCAATCATCTATCCAACACCTCAAGGAAACCCCCTTGGTCTTGTAGAGCTAGAAGCCAAGAAGGTCTTACCCACGTTAAAAATTGGTTGTAAGTTGCCCAACTTGAAGACAGGTTTGTGATCTTCCCAAACTTGACACCCCTAGCGCTTGAAAGATTATCAAATCTTAAAAATTTGGGGGACTACAACTCAGATCGTCAATAGACCTTTTGGAACTTAATGTCAAGAAGTAAAACTTTTGATACATGTTGCCACGAAGTTAAACTTTTCTCCTTAATGCCAAGAAGTGTAACTTTTGTTTACTGCCTAACTCTACCAGTTACATAAGTAAACAGAATTACAAGTACAAACCAATTATGCATTTACAACAATCTGCGAAAGATATGTCATTCTCATTCTCTTTTATTTAATGATATGATTACGAATTCATATGTCAATCTACCAGTTGATTGTGAGTGCACCACTATGAACCAAAGATACAATATGTAGTAGGTCGGCACTGATTAAGAGTCGGTAACTACTAAGCAACAACCAGTCAGTAACTACCAATTACAATGCATAATAATATGACTAACAAAACATAAGGAAATAAACTCTTCACCAAAATGTAATGTCCCCACTTTAGCCATCACTAGATTGAGTTGCAGTTAGCCTATGTCTGCATGGTCCTGGAGGCTAACAAGGATTGCAAAGGGATCCTGAGATGTTTTGGCCTAGTCCTTTCCAGTTTGAGCCAAATCGGAGTTGATTTGTGGTTTCGTTGGAGTACTTACTATTTTTAGTAAGTCAGCGGGGCATGGGCGATGTCAGATTTAGTGATTGGATTTGATGCTCCTTGATGAGAGCTTTCCGACGAGCT
>MU226052.1:2628808-2660950 GCA_018584345.1 Thuja plicata | reverse complement strand
TGTTAGAGTAGTCGAGTATTGCTAATAATTAAATCAGTTAATTATTAGTTATCTACTCTTAGCTTAAGTTAGACTTAGGAAGTTTCTATTTCCTAGTAGTTTCCCTTTTAGGGTTTCGTGATTCCTTTATAAGGAATCACCTCTTTGTATTTCAGTACCGAGATTGTAAATCATTTCATTGTTGAATATAGAAGCTTTATTTCTGTCAACATGGTTTTCAACTCTCTGGCCTTTTGGCCGCCATAGATCCTTCTATCTTCTGTCTTTTGCTTCTGTTTATGTAATAGCTATGCATGCAGGTGTTCTTGGGAAGATTGCAGTTTAGCAATCTTAACAGGTGGATGGGGAGCAAAACCTGATGGAATGCATTTATGATGCCATCCAGAACTACCAAAGAGGAGATGCGAGTAGCTTTGTCCCTATTTGAGGGAAACATTGATTGGAAGTGAAAAATCAACCACCAATCCATTGATGTAGTAAAATACTACTTCAACCTTAATTTCTTCTTTTTAAATAGCTTCACAAATGCCAAAGGGGAGGTTATTGGAGGGCCTCTCCATGTGCATTAAGAGGATGACATCTAAAGTTGAGATGAGGGACCTCATTCAAAGTTGCAAAATTATAAGCAAGCAAAGGGAGAGGCTCTTTGCTTCACCATTAGCTATCCAAGGAAGATCCACCTAGACACAAGGTAAAAATAAGTAAA
Source organism: Thuja plicata (assembly GCA_018584345.1). Lineage (NCBI taxonomy): Eukaryota > Viridiplantae > Streptophyta > Pinopsida > Cupressales > Cupressaceae > Thuja > Thuja plicata. The sequence continues at coordinate 2,660,244 of MU226052.1, read as the reverse complement.
GTCTTATATCTTGCAAGTTACAAAGGAGAATTATTATTAGAATATTGTGTATTTACAAACTCTTGAATATCTTATTAGAAGGTTCTTGGTGGGAAGATTGGGGTGGAAATACTCCAACAGCTAGCCCTCTCAATTTGTCTCAACTTTCTAGTGCTTCTAGATATGAGCGCAACTAGAGATTGTTTGATGTCATTCACACGAAGAAACATAATAAGTTGAACGATCAACTTCTCAATGACCTAGTTTTTGTGCAATTCAATCTTTGGCTTCACACAAGAAATGTGGAGGACAAGTCACCAACCTATTGATTTGAATGGCATTGATCCCTGTAGTGATTGGTGTTAGCGTTGCTGCTCATTTGGACCAGCTAGGACTTGAACCTAGGACCTTCCATTTACTATTGGAGTGCTCTACCAACTGAGGTATTGGTTCCTCTTGGCCAGCCCATTGTCGGTCTAGGTGTGGCTTATTTTCAACACCCCCCCTTAAGCCACACTACATATGCTTGGGACTCCTAGCCTAGCTATCATACCACTTGTTAAAGATGTTGCTCGTCTGGACCAAATAGGACTCGAACCTACGAGCTTTCATTTGCTACTGGAGTGCTCAACCAACAGAGCTACTTGCCCCTCTTGGCCAGCCCATTGTCGGTTCAGGTGTGGCTTATTTCCAACGCCCCCCTTAAGCCACACAATAGGTGTTTGGGGCTCCTAGCCTGGCTCTCATACCACTTGTTAGAGTGCTCTACCAATTGAGGTATTGGTTCCTCTTGGTCAACCCACTGTCGGTCTAGGTGTGGCTTATTTTCAACACCCCCCCTTAAGCCACACTACATATGCTTGGGACTCCTAGCCTAGCTATCATACCACTTGTTAAAGATGTTGCTCGTCTTGACCAAATAGGACTCGAACCTAGGAGCTTTCATTTGCTACTGGAGTGCTCAACCAACTGAGCTACTTGCCCCTCTTGGCCAGCCCATTGTCGGTTCAGGTGTGGCTTATTTCCAACGCCCCCCTTAAGCCACACAATAGGTGTTTGGGGCTCCTAGTTTGGCTCTCATACCACTTGTTAGAGTTATTGCTCATTTGAACAGGCTAGGACTCGAATCTAGAGCCTTTCATTTTCCATTGGAGTGGTCTACCAACTGAGCTACTGGCCCCTCTTGGCCAACCCATTGTCGGTCCAATTGTGGCTTATTTCCAACAACTAGATCCTATAAGTTGATTAGCCCTCCTTGTTTATAGAGGGTGAGATTGCTAATTTCAAGAGGTGGTCTATGAATAATGTGGGTGAAGCAAAATCAAGGGAGGTGATGTAGGGACTGAAAACCCTCCTCAAATCACACATGCAAATCATCCAAAGATTTGACTTAAAATTTAATATGGGTATTCTCCTAACCGAAAACACATACAAAATGCAACTCAAATATACAAGTAAATGCAGAAAGACAGCAACAACTTCTCATTAATCTTATCTAAGTGTTCAAGAAATGAACAAATTACATAATAAATCTGCAAATACATTACATGGAAGCCTTATAGACTTCAAATGGCACTCAAAAATCTGATCAACACATAACAAGAAAGAATTACAAACCAAAACCACTTCTTCACCTCATGCTTCTTGCTACAAAAATGGTTTCTTAACTTGTAACAAGATTTGATAGGGCTTCATACAAAAGCCTCCTCCTACTCCTTCATCTTCATCATCAAACCTGCAATTGACAAATTTCTTCTTCCCTTCAAACTTTCCCCAAAAATCTGAAAAATGGGAAATCCTGAAATAAATATTGAAGCTTGCCTTTTAAATACCATAGTTACCAAAAATCCTATTTGGTAACCTTCCCAAAAGTCGCACCCAAACAAGGGAAAGACATCTTCCCAACTTAGAAATTGTCTTCAAAGCTTCTAGATTCTGTCACCTCCACCTCGAAACTTGCCAAGAATATCAGGCCACTGACATCAACACCACTCATCAAGATAGCAAAATAGAAACTACCCCATAACTTATTCTTGGGCACCCACTTTTTAATTTTCAACATTAAGGAAAGTATTTTTTTGAGTCAAGGCAAGTTTTGACTCCCATTTCCCACAACCAAAAAGGAACCTTTCCAATTTGAGGAAGAATATTCCAAATTCATATTTGAATCTCATGTTTCAATAGGATAGCGAAATAGAAACTACCCCATAAATCATTCTTGGGCAACCACTTTTGAATTTCCAAAAGTAAGGAAAGTACTTTTGTAGTCAAGGCAAGTTTTGACTCCCATTTCCCCCGCCCAAACAGGAATCTTCCCAATTTGAGGAAGAATATTCCAAATTCAAATTTGAATCTCATGTTCACCATAGATACTCCTGCATCAAACACCCAAGGTAATTTGAAAAAAAAAAACCTCAGATTTCACACGTGAAAACTGCCAGACATTCGGCAATCTGTTTACAAAACCTTCTTACAACACATTTAAATTGCCTCACATTTGGCGATCTATTTACCAAACCATCTTAGAATATTCACAAATATTATTGTAAACTACCTCCTTCGACGATCTGTTTACAACCTCACAAACCTCAACTCCTCAAACCCTTTGAAAAAAATTCTTCTAGGTTGCATATACAAATGCAACAAATCTCTCACACAACCCAACCCTCAAGTCTTGGTGCAAAGTGCCTTGTGTTCGGCACTCTGCCTCCACTCTCGAGAACTCCTACTCTGATACCACAGATGTAAGGACTGAAAACTCTCCTCAAACCACACATGCAAATCATCTAAAGACTTGACTTAAAATCTGATATGGGTATTCTCCTAACCGAAAACACATACAAAATGCAACACAAATAAGCAAGTAAATGCAGAAAATCAGCAACCACTTCTCATTAATCTTATCCAAGTGCTCAAGAAATGAAAAATAGCATAATAAAACTGCAAATAAATTACATGGCAACCTTATATGCTTCAAATAACACTCCAAAATTTGATCAACACATAACAAGAAAGAACTACAAGCCAAAATCACTTCTTCATCTCATGCATCCTGCTACAAAAATGGCTTCTTAACCTTCAACTTGCAATAAGATTAAAAAAGGCTTCATACAAAAGCCGCCTCCTCCTCATCATCATCATCTTCAAACCTACAATTGACAAATTTCTTCTTCCCTTCAAACTTCCCACAAATATCTGAAAAATGGGATTCCTCAAACTTCCCTTTTAACCACCATAGTTACCAAAAATCCTATTTGGTAACCTTCCCAAAAGCCCCAAACAAGGGAAAGACATTTTCCCAACTTAAAAATTGCATTCAAAGCTTCTAGATGCTTTGTCACCTCCACCTCCACATCTGCCAAGAATCATGCCACTATGACATCAACACCACTCAACAGGATATCAAAAGAGAAACTACCCACACACATTCTTGGACACCCACTTTTGAATTTTCAACATTAAGGAAGTATTTTTTTGAGTCAAGGCAAGTTGTGACTCCCATTTCCCACGCCCAAAAAGGAATTGCAAAGAAGGAAAAATTCATCAACCTCGAGACCGGTTAAATTCTCAACGGATGAACCACCCCTTACGCCACCTCATTTCTACCAGTGCTCTAGTGAGCTAAGGGATCAAGACAACTTAAATGATAAAGATGAATCTAAGACTTAAATGATATGAAATGCAGAAATAAAAAAACAAGATTAATTAGACTATATTAATTAATAAAAATGTTTTGACTATCACAAATGAAAGAGCTAACTTTAAGGATTAGCTACTAAGCTTCGCGAGCTCATTGCCTTGGACACTAATGCAAGTCAAGGACAACAACGCAAATGCAGGACTTTTGTGAGGCGCGTGTTCGTCCAATACGGACAATGCACAAAAACTGAGACAAACACCCAAGATACTAACTAGAATAACAAACATAAACTACTCTAATATTGGAAAACACAGAAAACAATTATACTATGAAAAATAAAGATAATACATGGGAATAAAAGACAAGAGAAGACTCACAACCTGGAGAGATTGACGAGATTGATAGGTTGCTCCACTTCTTCCAACGAACTTGTGCACACAAAAACAAAGAAAATGTTGGGTGGTTGTTTTGAGACTTGGGTGGTTGTTTTGAGACTTGCCTCAGTCAAGTCCCTACTTCAATGTTTCCACCTCCACAGCAGTCGAATAGACGAGATAACGGTCATAGAGACAATCAATAAATGAAATGACAAGATTATGCTAAGAATGATATGATATGCTTAAAAAATATGAAATGGAATGGTGACAAACTCCCCTTCAAAGCCATAAGTCAAAGCTCAATGGAGTGAAGGAAAGGCGATGAGAGTGACAATGTTGCAAAGCTATGAAGGTCAAGATATTGTGGCCAAGTTGTCCCAATACAAGAACGAGCTCTAGGAATATGAAGAAAATTGTTGTAGAAGGAGACCCAAGTGCTTGAAAGAATTGAGATAATATCCAAGAAGCGTCAAGAAGACCAAATGAAGCAAAAACAAGGAGTTTTTAAGTTGTTGGACGGATTCTCGACTTTGATGGGTGGTGGTAAGAGGCATTACACAGTAGGTGGAAGTTGTAACAACTCATCAAATCACTGCGTGTCTGCAGATTAGTAAGATGAATGCGCATTGTGCGGATGTCTCCGCTATGCGCACACAAACTATGTCGATCAGGCTGTGTGACCAAGAATCCAAAGTGAAAAGGACAAGGCAAAGTAGGAGGACATGGAGGCTTACGTGGAATTTTGTCTTTCGGCTAAGATAGGAGCATTACATCATGGTAAATTACACTAGGGTGCAAATTTACGACATTACATTTTGCCCCCACTTTAGCAAACATTTCATAACTGAAGATATGAGCTAAAGTAGAGAAACTTACCTAACTTGCCTGAGGGTCTTTTGTCCGCATAGGGTTGCCCCTACGGGAAAGCCCTTAATTGTCGCAAGGTCGCATCCAACATACAAGCTACAAACAAGTATGCTAGTTGAAAGAGATAATGACCACTGATAGTATGTTGATATGGGTCGCAAGTTGTGTTATGCTAGATAACCATACAATAGGGCAATTTTTTAGTGTGTCGATCTGAGTAGCAAAAGTTAGATAGTCACGTGATAGGGCAGCTTTAGATGTGCACCGATGCTAGTAGAAAATGCTAGATAGTCGCATGATAGGGCGATTTTAGACATGCGCCGAAACGAGTAGGAAAAGCTAGATAGTCGTGTAATAGGGTGACGTTGATCACGCCAATAATGTTGCAAGGTAAAGTGTGCGCCCTTGGTCTCCTTGTGTTATGCAGCACAATGGTGGTTCGTGACATGGCTTAACCGCCTCCTGTGCTTGTATAAGTCAAGTAGTTGTATCGAGCATTAACAAGTCGATCTATTGGTGCAATGGCAGCCAACAATTGGTATCAGAGCTGAGGTCACAGGTTCGAACCCCGGGCTTGCGCTGGGGGGATTGTTGCAAGGTGTGTGCCCTTGGTCTCCTTGTGTTGTCCTGCGCAGTGGTGGTTCGTCACATGGCTTAATCGCCTCCCATACTTGTATAAGTCAAGTGGTTGTATCGAGCATTAACAGGTCGATCTTATGGTGCAACGACAGCTAACAAATATGAGTAGTGAATGCTAGATAGTCATACAATAGGACTATAGATTTAATAAGTTAAGTAGATTGGCCCCCACAAAGGCAAGCAAATAGATTTTCAATTTTAAATTTTTAGAAAAAACATGTGATGTGGAGACAATGAGACAATAAGATAATCAAACCCCCCTAGAATGGACCGCGTTGCTTGGAGGGGAACATGTGACATTCTAAGGAGAGAAAAAGACATTGTGGCATGTCAACATACAAGATATTTCAATGGAATGTCACTTCCTAACAGGTGACACATGATATCCACAACATCCAGACAAAGACAGGGGGCTCTAATTATTTGGCGTTAGAACCCAAAAGAGGAAAAAGGATTATATGATACAAAACCTCTCAAGGGTATTTCATTAGGGCCGACATGTTCCGGATATGAAGAAGAGCACATAAAGACAAAGAAAAATAAAAATTTGGTTTGACATGGAAGGGGAGCCTAAATGCCCCCAACACTTTGCATCATCCCCGAATGTTGAAAATCAATGTACAACAAATAGGAAAATAAGATGACAAATAGGTGTGCAACATATAACTCTCTGTTTCAAGGGTCCTCTAGAGATGAACAAAACTAACAGACAAGCACGAGGGAACATAGACAAGCACGGTCTAATCTATAGATATAGAAGCGAGTACTGCCTCACAAATCGTCCACCAACAGGTCATCGTCCTCCCAATCTTGATCATATGGGGAGGGAGGTCAAGACTGTAGTGTACAGTCACTATGGCAACCCCAGGCACCCCACCAACAGCCAAAACCAAGGATGAGGCCGACTCAACGTCCTCATGCAAGAGCTCAACCGAGGTGAGTGAGAGGGATCTTGTGAAGATCATCGTCAATGTCGGAATCTCCTCAAGTGAGTCAGACATACAAGCCTCATAGCTTGCAAGTGACCCATGCTGAGGCAAAGACGAAGAAGGCACCCCGCTAACCTCAGCAAAAGGGGCAAGGACGAACTCAAGAGAATCTAGAGCTTGCTCCACTACAAGAACGAAAACCAAAAGAGGATCTGTTGAAGCAGATTTGCGGTGGCAAAACTTATGCACGGGGCCTTCTTGAACTTTTGTTTAAAGGATGGAGGGGAAACCCTCCATTCCACTGTAGTTGTCCTCAACACCCTAGGAAAGCTAGGATGGTGATCAGAGAAGGCCTAGGTGCAGGCTGAGTGGACATAATTGCACTGGACACAACCTGTGTGTAGCATATTCACAAAAGTGGAAAAGGGTAAGATATCTAGTAGAGAGGTGATCAGTGAGGGCTCCTACGAGGGAGAAATGAAAACCTAAACCCACTTGGCACAGTGCCCAATAGTCACTCCCAACGTAGTGGGAAGTGAGACAGAAGATGTGGCTAGTCGAGGGATCGAAGTAGTAGGAATTGAAATAGGAGCAACAGCAAGAGTGACGGACATGGGAACCGAAGGCTCACTCTCTACCCATGCAACGGCCTCACGCACCAAGGCCCTCTCCCACCAATGATGTTTACCCTCACACGCAAGTCGGTTCGATCGTAAGCTTGGCCCAAGCTAAGAGGCCTGCTGAGGCTCAATGGCATCTTGCTCCATAGGTACGGTCATCAATGTCGACCAGCAAAGAAGGCCCCACCAATATAGTAGGAGGTGGCACTGAAGCTTTAGGCTCAACCACACGTACCCTTCACCTTTTCGCCTTGCAAGCAGCAAGAGGAGCAGAGGGTGCCCTTGGAGGCTGAGTAGCAAGAGCTAAAGGAGAGGGAGAAGTCCTAAGCCACCTCTTACTCTTGTCGTAAACAATAGGATGAGGTATGTTTGCAAGGATGGGGATTGAGAAAGGAGGGCAGACCTTGGGCTGGGGCAATATACACGAGAACAGAAGACACCACCAGAAGTTGCCAAGTTCGCAATCGGCGAGGGGGCTTCCCATGAGGCACATGCTTGCCTTGTGCCCTTGATGAAGAAAGGACAAAAGACGAACTAAGCCACAAGGGAGGGTTGACCAGAAGGAACGAACACATGAGGGGGGATAGGTGCTACAGACTTGAAAGTTAATTCCCCGACCTTGTATTTCTGATAAGCAGGAAATTAAGCATCCTACCGAGGATGTAGGGGCCCTACTAGAGTAGGCCAAAAATGGTCTAACAAGAAGCCCCCATGGGATACTAGGGGTCGATAACCCATATCCTGTACTATATGAATGGTACCCTCAGGGGAGAACTTGAGACACTTGTGCAAGACGGAAGGGACGACTCCCATGGAGACTAGCCAGGGAACGCCAAGCTTGACTCTGAAGAGGTCTAATTCTGGAATAATGACAAAGGTCCAAAAGACTGCCTCGGTCCAACCTGTATTGTCAAGGTAGTAAACCTTAGAGGGGGAAGTGATAGTTTGTCATGTGTTCAAAAGGTTGTTGAGCATTCATCATACTGTGCACGGTTAAGTCCATTGACAAAGAGCACCTCTTCAGTTATGATATTCGCACAACATGTAGGGTTAACCATAACACCTCTAATAGGGGTCCTGTTAACCAATGTCATGATATAATGAGGGGAAGGCTCTCTACTGTATGGTTCGTCGAGAGGGGTGAATATTATGTTCATGCCGCACACCCTCCAACTAGCCAACAATATGGAAGTGATTGTCACCATGTTGACAAAGGGACTCACTCAACGAAGAAGGAGATGGCAACGATGCAGAGATAAAGTTTGCAAAATGCAATGGAAAAGGATCAGTGTAGATTTGAAACTCACTGTTTGCTTTATCTGCAAACTTGTTTGTCTTTGGCTTCCTCTCATTGACCCAGATAGCACTGTTGTCTATGTGGTCTTGAACCAAATGTCGAAGACGCACAGTGTTCAGTGTCATGACCGAGTCCATGACGGTATTGGCAAAACTTTGACCAATCATACCATTGAGGGTATGGATGATTATCTGGGAGAGGCTGAATCTTAGGGAGAGTTTCCAATTTGTCTTTCAACAACCTTTACAGAATACTTGAATAAAAATCGGCCAATTTAATGAATATTCGACTCTATTGCGGTTTTTGTTGAAAAATAGTTCCTCTAAGGTTTGTGGGAATGTCATGACACTAGCCACAACCTTGTTCTTTTGGGACCCACCCGAGAAAGAGGCCCCTCCATAGGCATTCGAAGAAAAACCCTCGAACAAAGCCATACTATGTTGATAATATGTCAAAGCACTGCAAAGACTTGTGAAATTAGGATACCGATTCTAAGAAAGTTTCTCCCTCAATGTCGTCTATAAATTCCCAAAATACATCCTCAGGAGGTCACCGTTAAGCAGGGCATAGGGGAAATTTGTATTAATAGACTGATATTTCAAGATTTTCATTCAGCTTCTGCTTGCAATGAACAAGGTCAGCAATAGTGACCTTGTTACCTATGTCAGCCTTGAATTGAGTGAGATAAGCATTCATCAATTGATCGAAAGTGTTAATAGAGTAGTCTGGAAGGGAGTTGAACATTCCATTGTGGTTCCTTTGAGGGACCGAAAGAGCAACTTAAGTAGCACATAATCCAAAGTATCGTAGTTACTGCACTGAGTAAGAAAAGGATCGATGTGGAGACAAGGGTCTGTTAGAATTCAAGATTGGTGAATTTCCACAAGCCCAATAATCACCTACATGCAAATAACCTACCATGTTCAAAAGAAAATCCTCAAACAAGAAAGTGCGTGAACAATTGGAATTGAAGGAATAAATGAGAATTGAATTAATCAGAATAAGTTATTACAATGAGATCAATCCTTAAAAAAGGAGGTTGAAAACCCTAATGCAAACCTAAAGGATGCATGCATAAAATAAAAGAATAATTAAAAGCAAACTAAAGCTTCCTAAATTTAGCTTAAGTGAAAAAAGAAAAAGGCGACTTAATTAATTAATCAACATGATTAAATTTAATTAAGTTAAATGGCATTTTTACTCTAACATCCCGACTTAAGATAAACTTAGGGAGTAGCTAAAAGGCTAAGTGCATGAATGCAACTACATGCAAGAATGCAAACTTGGGTCCCAGCAACAAGGCCTGATGAGGTACCCAATCACAACCAAATCTCTGTAAAGTGGATAAAAGGAGAAAACCCAATGGGAGAAAACTCCTCTCCAAAAAGAGATGGAAAACAAAAAAACAAATGCAATGTCTCAAGAGACTCTCTCAAGACCAAAGACCATGAGTACAACCAAACCCCCCCCCATGAGAGAGGATCGAGACTCCAAAGCCCCCCCAAAATGATAGAACCCCTGTGTTGATGATCAGACCAATGTGACTCCAATGCGGAAGAAACAAAGGCAACGGACAAAGAAGAGGAAACCCTGAATGAGATGTGAAACTGGAAGGCCTAGATGATGCTCAAAGGAGAACGCATGAGAATCCTGTAATGGAATCTCCAAAGAAGGTGGGCTAATAGATGTGTTGAATCTGTCATCTGAGAGGAGATGAATATCCTCTGATATGTCTTGAACAACTGCATTAGGTGGCTCGATGCATGGAGCTACAATGTCAGGCAAAGCTGAAGAGGAATCCTGCTGAACAGATGCAAACTCAACAGGAGGTGGAGGTGTAGAAGTCACAACACTGGTCTCAGGAACAACACATGTTCAAGTGACCTGACTTCACCTCAACAGGCTCTCGTGAAGAAAGAGAGCAATTCTCTGACAGTGGAGATGGTGAACCAAAATGAGAGAGTACAAGTGAGAAGAATGATCAATTGTCCCTGTTGCAACAATATTGTCCGACTCACTATCTTTGATGTGCACTGAATCTCGTATGAACTCAACTGTCTTCCATGTCCCACTGTGAGTAATATGATATATAGAGAGAAGGTTAGAGGACAAAGATGGAACACATAGTACATCATTCGACGAACCGTAATCAATGTCAATAGAACCTTTCCCACATACAGTCATAACAGTGTTGTTCCCCATCAAAATGTGTGGGATGGGAGAAGCCTCAAAAGAAGAAAATAAATCCTAAGAAGATGCCATATGGTGTGAAGCACCTAAATCTAATAGTCATCTAGAAGACTGTGGACAAGCGGTTGCACATAATGCATGACCCTTTCCTTTGTCCTATCCATTGGTCTGGAATGATGATGAAAAAGAAGACCTATGAGAAGTATAAGAAGGATTATCAATGTTGCTCTTCATAAGAAGAGCTGTAAAATCTGAAATTTGTTTTGCATATCCATCTATCTTCTTCTCATAGAAATGAGACTCGTCATGGCTTGGCTTTTTACAATAAGCACAATTAGGTCTTTCTTTCTTCAAATTTTCTTCCGTAGGAGAGGGTGAGCCAAAGGGGTGTTGAGAACTAGAATCCTTCCTAGGATCCGTTGTCTGTGGCTTCTGTTTTTGCTTCCCCAGAGATGTCTGAGCTACCAATGCTTGGTTCTTTGATCCTGGAAGAGCACCCAACTATGTGAGCTAGGACTGCTCACATGTCAACCAATCGTAGAATACCTCAAAGGTAGGCATGGCAAATCGTGGGCCCAAAGCATCCGTGGTGGAGTAGAATGTAGAAGAAAATATCTGAAATGAACCTCGAAGCTTAGAGAGAATCTGGTATATACACTCAATGTCTATTTTGTTCTAACCACGACCTTGTAACAATGATCGCAGTGGTTTGAATTTCATCAAGAAATCGCCAATAGATGGAAAAGCATCAAGTGCCAAAGAGGTCAACTCTGCCTCAATCTGAAGTGCTCTAAAGTCTAAACTGATTAATGGTGCCAAAAAGATCATGAAACTTGGTCCACATATCCCGAGGTGTAGTGCAACCCTCGAAATGAAACAAAAGACTATCTGAAATGTTCAGGGAAAGCATCCCCATGGCCTCATCCACTATGTTCCGATGTTGCATGACTTTGAACGGGCGAGTCAACTAAGGTTGAACCTCATCCAGACAGGACTATAACCCCCTTAACATGAGAAGGTGGGTCATATGTGCCTTCCAAGTGTGATAATTGTGCGAAGTAAGCCGCCCAATAAAGGAAAGGTCTACCATGCAAACCAGAGGAAAAATACCCCCCACAATACAAGAACCCAAACCCTAGCAAAAATCTAAAAGCTAGAAAGTGCAAAAAAGCAAAAATCACTAATGTTTGATCTTTGTGTACCTGGTGACAAATCTGATGAAGTTGACTACAAATCTAGAAAGAGTGTTGTAACACCTTTCCAACGCCTCTTCGTTTTTGAAAAACGGAATCTGAATGCAAAAGATATTCCCTCGGGAAGGCAAAAAACTTCTGACTTTGACTGGCAAAAAACCCTACAAAACGGCAAAATCAGAAAAAATAACTTACATCACTGGATCAGGCTCAGAATCATCTTACCGACGATATCTCATTTGCCCAATTTTGAACCCGTATAACAAAGGTATGGGCAAAAACCAATAGCTACTCTTTATGACAAAAAGGTCAAACTATGACAGGTTAACGGCCGTCAAATTTTGGCTCGCAGCCTATTGACATCAAAGTCTTCACATGCAGGCGTACCTTCCTGCATATTTAGCATACTTCCCTAAAAAAGTACATAGCTTTTTATAAAAGAAGAAAATAATAATGTTTTTAAAACTTTATTTTTGGTACGCTAATTTTGATTTTTTTCTCAAAAATCGTGCCTTCATACTTGTATGGCCTAGAGGGCAAATTTTCGCCCAGATGCTCCAATGACCAAAATAGGTTGAATTGTACATCAAAATTCGTCGAATCGACCTTCTGAAGCCGATGGCGAGGTTCGTTTGGGCTCAAAGCACTCTGAATTTTTCGGTACCCTTTGAAACAGAGAAAACCCTAGAACTTCACACATTGTAAAATTGACCCTGTATGTTCGATTTCAGCGAAACAAAAGGTGATCCTTACTATCTCGAACCTTTTGGATCTGATTGTGATATTCAAATTTCCCCAAGATGCACAAACAAACTCGCTGTAAGAAAAATCTCAAAATTGACAAACAGAAATCGTCAAGTCTGGAGCTCTGATAGCGTATTAGAAGTCAAGATTGGAGAATTCCCACAAGCCCAATAATCACCTACATGCAAATAACTTGCCATGTATAAGAGAAAATCCTCAAACAAGAAAGTGCATGAACAATTGGAATTGAAAAAATAAATGAGAATTGAATTAATCAGAATAAGTTATTACAATGAGATCAAAAACCCTAATGCAAACCCTAAAGGATGCATGCATAAAATAAAAAGAATTATTAAATGCAAAATAAAGCTTCCTAAATTTAGCTTAAGTGAAAAAAGAAAAAGGTGACTTAGTTAATTAATCAATATGATTAAATTAATTAAGTTAACTAACCGTTTTACTTTTACTCTAACAGGGTCTACATCACCATTGTATCTTTTAAACTTTAGGGATTCAACACCTTGTGGCAGTGGAGTACTCAATACTTGCATGGTCCAGGGACTACAATGATAACATGGAGCAAGAGAACTCTAATTAGTCTCAATGGACAAGTTTCCAAGTTGTTCCTGCAATTGCCCTATGTTTTACAATATGGTATTGAGAACACAATTACGAGGCAAGGGAGGTGGAGTTGGATTACCTCCACCACCGGCACCTCAGCCAAACCCAAGATTAGCACCAATGTTTTGTGAATTGTACCCCAAGGAGTTTTTACTCACATTAGCACAAGGCCCATTGTTGTTAGACAAGGGGTCAATATTAGGCGTTGACTCCACCATGTGTACAGAGACCTTAGTATAGCAACACTAACCTATTCTCCAGTAGTGTTGGATTGGTTTTCCCTAGGAATTTGGTAGAGAGAGATGCATGGGTATCTACAATCCATCCTAATGTCATTAGTACCTCAAGGCCTTTCTTATCTGAGATTTATAACTCTCAAATTTCCAACAACAAACCTAGCCTTGGGGCGAAGTTCTTGATTTTTGAGAAATCCTTTGAAATCCCTTAGGTTCTCCTCGGGGGATTGAATCTGGTCAAAGTAGATAGTAAGAGCAAACTCGTGATCCAATGCAGGAGGAGACTCCAGAGGAGAATTTGTTGGTGTAGAGTTCTTGGTCCCAAATTTTGAGGAAGTGTTAAGTCCCAAAATTGAGCCTTTGAAGAAATGGGATCTAGAGAGGCCATTAGGATCCATATATCTAGGAAACATTAGGCCCAACCTAGTTGGACTATACCGGTTCGGAGGGATACTGGATCTCGAAGATCTTCTGACGAAAGTTTCTAAAGTGGTCTAGGTCGAGGGATACTGGATCTCAAAGATCTTGTGACGAAAGTTCCTGAAGTGGTCTGGGTCAATGGATACTAGATCTCGAAGATCTTTTCACGAAAGTTCCTGAAGTGGTCTGGGTCATGAAGTTTATAGAGCTTCGCAACATCTAGACAGACACCTTGAGAATCAGAGCTTGAAAAAGGTTTATGTCGGGTTCACCAAAATGTGGAGAAGGGAAAATTCACCAACCTTAAGACCAGGTAAAATCTCATGGGATGAACCACCCCTTGTGCCACCCCACTTCTACTAGTGCTCTGGTGAGCTAAGGGATCAAGACAACTTAAATGATAAAGATGAATTTAAGACTTAAATGATATAAAATGCAAAAATAAAAGAACAAGATTAACTCAAGTGTATTTATTGATAAAAATGTTTTGACTATCACAAATAAAAGAACTACTTTATAGATTAATTGCTCGGCTCCGCAAGCTCACCGCCTCAAACACCAGTGCGAGTCAAGGACAACAACACAGATGCAGGACGTCCATGCAACGCGCATTTGCCCAATACAGATAGTGCACAAAAACCGAGACAAAACCCGAGATACTAACTAGAGTAACAAAAATACTACTCTAACACTAAAAAATATAGAGAATGGTTATACTATGAAAAATAAAGACAATACAAGGGAATAGAAGACAAGAGAGACTCGCAACTAGGAGAGATTAACAAGATTAATAGGTTGCTCCACTTCTCCTTCCAACAAACCTGCACACACAAAAATAAAGAAAATGTTGGGTAGTTGTTTTGAGACTTGCCTCAGTCAAGTCCCTACTTTGGTGTTTCCGCCTCCACAGTAATCAAATAGACGAGATACTGGTGATAGATAACCGCAAAGGTAATAGACAATTGATAAATGAAACGACAAGATTATACTAAGAATGATATGGTATACTTAACAAATATGAAATAGGATGTTGAGAGACCCCCTTCAAAGCCACGAAGTCGAAGCTCGATGGAGTGAAGGCAAGGCGATGAGAGTGACAATGTTGTAATGCTATGAATGTCGAGATATCGTGGCCAAGCTATCCCAATATAAGAATGATCTCTAGAACATAAAGAAAAGTGTTGTAGAAGGCGACCCAAGTGCTTGAAGAGATTGAGATAACATCCAAGAAACGTCAATTAAACCAAATGAAGCAAAAACAAGCAGTTTTTAAGCTATTGGGCGAATTCTCAAAGACAGTGAACGGTGGTAAGAGGTGTTGCGCTACAAGGGTGGCAGTCTCAATGGCTCACTGCAACACCTGCAGATTTGTGGGAAAAATGCGTGTCATGTGGACGTCTCTGCAGCACACACGCACATCCTATGTCGACCAGGCCACGTGGCTAAGAATCCGAATGGAAAAGGACAAGGCAAAGTGGAAGGACATGGAGGCTTACGTGAAATTGTCTTTCGACTAAGGTAGGAGCATTACATAATGGTAAATTACACTCAGGTGCAAATATACGACATTACAGGAATATTCCAAATTTGAGGAAGAATATTCCAAATTCAAATTTGAATCTCATGTTCACCATGGATGCTCTCCTACATTAGGAGGTTGGATTGCGTCATTGGATGCAATTGATGTAGCACGAGTCATTTCCATCTAGCAACAAGGTGGAGCCACAGACACAATCTTCTAGGCCAAGTGGATAGTCACAATTGAGCACGAAGAATAGACCCACTACTGCCCAATTTTTTCAATGTGATGGAAGTTTTAGATTGTAAAGAAATATAAGTAAATTGAGCAAGCTTTTGTATATATAGAATCATCCTTCTAATTTATACTATTTAAATCTAAACTTAACAAGCCTCAAGAATATTTGAGTAATGTTCAGGAGAATTTATGGATGCCCATATATATGATCAAACAAGGTTATGGGTTCTCACACTAGTGATTTCAAAATAAAAATAATACAACAGAATTACCCAAATAACAAATTTTGGCTTTTGAATAAGTAAAATTTAAAAATATAAAAATAAAATAACTCTTCAAATAAAGTTTAAGTAAACAATATGGATAAATTAAAATATTGCTCAACAATAAACTAAAATTTGCGTTGATATATCTATGCACTAAGTAAAGTAGTTCTACAATACAATAAAATGACTCTTCAAGTAAATAAAACAGCTGGAAGCTAATATTTCTCAACATTTTTTAGACAAATGTATTCAAGATATCTATACTAAGCTGTCATTTCGCACCCTTAAAATCACCTCAATTTGACATGAAAGCATATTTCCACTTTCTCTAAACCTCTAAGGCTAAGCAATTATTCCTCCTCTTGAAGCAACAAGTTGAAAAAATAATCTATAAATTTAAAGCTTTCATATCAAATTCCACATAGCATGGAACATGTTGAGTCAACAAAATTTACAAGACAAAATCTCCATCCAAATACTCATCCTAATTCTTTCAATTGCTTTTAGAGAATCCATAATTTGCAAAATCCAACATTCCAAATCAATACAAACACTAAAATTCACTTGAATCCTCATTTGGCTTTCTCAATTTGGTAAAAATATGGAATGGGCCTCTTACATTTCTGATCAAAAGTAAATTTCCTTGTCTCGAATGATCTACAGCCACTAGTTCTTTCATAATGATAATAATCTCTTTAGGAGTCATTATTGCCTCCATGTTGATCTTCTAAAACCTTAAGTTAGAGATCTGAACAACTTGTCATCATAAATCAAGCTGGTCAATGTTATACCCAAAAAGAAAAACAAGTTATTCAAATGCATTAAAATCTGAAAACTGATAGCCAACCACAGTGCACACAAAATTATGTCTTGGATCAACTGATTTTACGGAAGAAAAAGGCATCTCAATGCAAGACATGCAACCAAAATAGGTTGAACAGAAGAATAACCTTAATTAGGCACCTTCTTACACACACTAGAGGACTAATATACTAGATCTTACAAAAGGCTGGAACTCTCAAACAATTATTATAAGTTAACAACATGCAAGAGTGGGGATGGGAAGGAATGGACTTTACCAAAAGTAAATTATTGCAGCTCTCAAAAAAAAATTTGAAAGAAGTCAAAGTGTTAGAGCCTGGGTACCAAAAGGATAGTGGAAAGTTTGAAACCACGTCTCTTTCAACTTGGCAATTGCACAATGAAAAGCTACCCCGCAATGCTACTTGAGAACACTCATAGTTGTTGTGTGCCTCCTCAGGGCTAGTAGGGGAGCGTATAACCCATACCAAGGTACGCTTAATATAATTATGGACCCGACTGTATCCAAACTTATACAACAATTTGATCCACCACACAATAACACAATGAGCACCAAACACTAGTTCTTTGTGGGACTAGAACTGGAACCCCAAGAGTCTCAAGAACACCCACAATCAATCATCATGAAGATTGACAAGGCAGAAACTATGTAACTCTAGGAGTTTTCACATCAGTAACAAAACAAGAGATATGAACCATTAGTTAAAACTACTAACCTTAGTTTTGGGCGTTGGTTTGGTTCGGGGTGAAGCAACCATAAGCAAAATCCAATCTCTTTAGGCCACTTCCGAAGCAAGTGAGGAGGTGGTATGCGATGCCTTAAATCTGACATCATTCTCCATTGCTCCTCGTCTGAGCTAAAGGTGCAGAATAGCTGGGAACGAGAAAGAAAATCAGATTGAAGAAACCATGCAATTCTTGCATTTTTTGAATTTCCACATGCAAACGAATTTTTTGCCCCCCTTTCTACAAGCAATTATCTCTGAATTTTTTGCAACCCAAACCCATTGCCATATAATTAGCAATATTTGTAAATGGAAACTTCTGTTGCTTGTTATGGCATTTATTATAAAAATAGAAAAAAATAAAAACCAATTCAAAGTAAATCGACGTCAAGTACCTCAAAAAGGAGAACTCCCAGAGAGTAAACATTTGAAGAAAATGAGCAGGATACGCCCGTTAGTTCCTCTGGACTGGTATACCAAGTAAGCTCCATATGCAAAATTTGATTTGGTTGAAAGGAGCCATATTTCTCTGGATTGCTCTCTTCATCATGTTCAACCTCCATGTCCCTTGCTTCTGGACTTATTTTCATAAGCATTTCATTGGAAGAAGATGCCATTGCAACTGAAGTAGCATTCCTATCGTGGTTCCCATCATAAAAAGTATTCAGGTCTAATGTTTGGTGTCCTCTTCGGTATTGTCCAAAATCACGGCTAGACTTTTGCACTGCCCTGCTTCGATCTGGTTGTGCATGCCCTTGAACCCTTCCATTGTAAATATTGTTTCCTGAACTGTTTACAAATTCAGTTATGGAAACTCGACTGAAAGAAGATACCAGTAAGCACGAGGGCCGTATGTTTCGCAGGACCAGCCCTCGAGAATGTGCAGCATTTATGACCTCTACCACCTGCGCAAATATGAGCAGGCATTGAAATCTATTCACAATCCTATGTGGCCTTGTCAGCCATTGTCTCAGAGTCACACCACCCGACTCTGTTTCATCTTCTTTGAGACCTAGGTTCGAGCCACGCTGAATAAAACCAAACTGGTTTTCGTCCGGCTTAACTGAACATAAGTTTCTTGCACTGCTACGTGCCTCAGGAAGGCTTTGTAAGGGATATATATGCCCAGCACCATCAAGTTCGGCCGGGCTCTCGAGGCCATAAAATTCACATACCCTTGCCTGCTTAGATTTCTTCTCTTCATCTTCAACCTTATCCATTTGGCCAGTTATGAAAAGAAACAATTAAAATTCAGGTTGGTGCTCCACCTTTTCTGGAAATTTTGATGTTTCAAAAGTCGAACACAATTTCCATCCCAATCGTCTGCCCCCCGCCCATTCATTTTTGAAGAAAAGTTACACAGGAGAAATGCCAATTGGATGAAAGAGAACAAACGAGAGAAAAGGCACGTGGACGAAACAAAACAACAGCATATGGAAGAATAGCTGGAACAGATGCCCAAACACTAAGCAAGATATCAAAAAAAAATTATTGAAAAACAAATTTAGAATACAATGGCGAAAGCAAGTGGAAAAGAAATGGCATTTCTATTTCACCGAATTCAAGCCCACTTACGACACGTGGCAGAAACCGAAGGGAGCGAAATATATATGAACTTACATGTGAGAATAGTAAATGTGCAGCATCAAAGAAGAATTAGAACAGATTAACGAGTTCAAAACAGCTTTTTTACAGAGAGAGGATCTCAATGCATAAACGACCGTTTTCTTAACGACCTTCACCTGTGCTGTAATGGGACAGGGCATGAATATTCTATGTATTCCAGAAGCAATTGGGAAGAGCAAATAAGAACATTTTCTATACAGAAACAACGAAGTCTAAACAGAAACATTTCAACATGGAACAGGGAACTTGCAATCAAATAAATGAAACAGTATAATAAAGGAAGTCGGGAAAAAAATCTTAAATGAAATCAGTATAACTGACCTCTTTAATGAAAAGAATTGAATAGAAGAATTTCAATGTCTACAAACTCAAAGATAATCTATTGGAGAGCAGATTCTATCTTCCAAACTTTCAGATTTGCAGAGCAATTCTTTAAAAACTTAATGATGAGCTCTCCAATTTTCGTAGCCTTATCTTCAGATTTGACAATCTCATTTCCAACGCCAGGAGAATTCAGAAAAAGCCTTCCATTTTCACAATGTCCCTCAATCAAGAAAAGCCAACCTCAAACCCTCATCAATCACATTGCACCTCAAAATATCCACACATTGCACAAGGAGGCTGTGTACATAAATGCACCTCGTTAACTCTGATACAAGGAATTGAACCCGCGACATGCGTGAGAAGACCAACCACGCATCGAAGCTAAATATTACAGAAGCTCCTGTGAAATTGGCCGTGCAAGTCACGATAAAACAACAATACTAAACAATAATGGCTCCGTAAAAGCAAAAGCGAGATTGTGTGTCAGCCATTAATTAGGTAATACAGTCGCTCCGTAAAAGGGAGAGCAGATTTGTGTGACAGGCATTTGTCTCAACATTCAAGGCAAAGAAAGGTCGTGAAACAAGTTTGAAGAGGCCAATGGCAGTTTTTAAAATATCTTGATTAGTGTTTGTACTTACGTGCGACGTGGCGGCAACGCCTCCATGTCTTGAGCAAATATCCTCTTCCTGCTTTTCCCTTCATCACCGGCTTTTCCCAGAGGCCACGTAGGAAAGAGAATTCAGGCTGCACTTCCACCATTCTTACGAATTTTTGACTTTATGATCTCCGTCGCCTAGCGCTTCTGAGCGTTGCGGAATTTAATTCCCAATTTCCCTGAGAAGTTGAAAAATTTATTTCAGATGTCTGAGGTGGATGACGGCGATTCGATCAAGCAACAGTAATTTACTGCCTGTCGGCGAGTTTATCGCTGTGCAAATGAAACCCTGTACGGTTTTCCCACGTCAACCCTGGTCGTTAAAACGCCATTATCAAGAAACTCTTTGTGTCGTTTCCTGGTTTAATGGCTTACTCAGACATTCAAATGGCAAATTACTCATTACAGGTTTTCTTAATTTGGCACCAACCTTTTTCCTTCTGTGGCGTATTTTATCTGTTGGGTGACAGACTATAAACTTTATCTTGGTGTGTATTTTATGAACTTTATTTGAAATGTATATTATTTTTAATAACTTATAGGGGAAGAGGATAGTAGTCAATTAGTTTATGTATCTATCATTATTTTTTATTTTATGATTATTTTTTATTTTATTTTTTTTAAAAGGTTATAAAAGTTTATTAATAAGTTTCATATGTATTATTAGTTGATCTTAGTTTTTTAGTTCATAATTGGTTCATTTATGCATCACTAGGAGAAGAGCACGTAGTCGACTAGCTATGCACTTCATGTCCCTCCATGCCCACCTAACCCCCAATTACTAATTTTAAAGGAGCCAAAATAATGATAACTAAAAGCTCATTAATAGGTTTCATATGTATCAATAGCAAATCATTTTGTTGTTTTTTTTGTTCATAATTGGTTTATTGTTGCACCACCACTCGAACATTTGTCCATAAGTACTGACAATTTTGAGTGCATGATTACTTGGGCATCTTTGAGTAAGTATCTTGCGACACTTTGAAATGGCCAAATTTTGACCCTTTGATGCTTAACAGATTCTCCAGGGAGCTTCATAAATTTCTAGAAGACAAAAAATATTTTTTAAGTAGCTAAGTCGTATACGAAGACGACCAAAAAAATCGTCGAAATCTTATGTATAATTTAGGTTCTACAGATGCACAAAGTTAGTTGTAACAGCTACTGGTACGCTTCCCCTACTACGACATTTGTGCACGACTATTGGGACATTTGTCAATTTTTAGTGCACAATTTTTGGGGCATATTTAAATAGGTGTTGGACAACACTTTGAAATGACCACTTTTGTACTTCAACAAATTCTACAGGTAGCATATTCATAAGTCAAAAATATTTTTTAAGTAGCTAAATCGCATACAGAAACAATCAAAAACAAAAAATGTTGTCGAAATCTCATCTATAGTTTGGGCAAGTGTCACTTCCCCTAGTTGACTTTTGAATGAGATAAAATAATTTTTGTATTGTTATGATAATTGTATGAAGTTCACCAATCACAAAATAATAATTGTATGAATTTAAGTTATATTAAAAAATATTACAAGAAAAGATTATCTAATTATCTTTTTTTATTACACATCTAGAAATATGAGGTTTAATTAAATTAAACTCATCTTTGGTCAAACTAGAATAGGTGTTGTAAATACATCTATCTAAAAGACATGAAATCTTATCATGTTTGGTGTTTCTTAAATAGATGTATTTAATATATCTTTTATCTATAATTTTAACAAGAGAGCCATTATATAAGCTTATATGATGTTGTAGTGAGTGCAATGAATTGTAAGTCTAGTTGGAGGGTCACCGTGATGGAAAAAGTAGTGTTAGCATATGTGGAATCATACTAATCCCAATTCTAATTGCCACAACATGGTAGCTAGTAGTTGCAATGGATATGCAGATGGGCTTGATGTTATGGAGCGTGGGACACTTCACATTTCTAAGAGAAAAAAGGGAGTTGTTAATGGGAGTATAATAAGGACCAGAGGTGTATGATCATATACGAAAAGACCAAAGGTGTAGATTGAAGCAATTTATACAACTAAAATAGACAAGCTTAACTATTGTTCAAAGAACCAGCCAATGGACAATGAAATAAATATTTTTTTAAGAAATAGTTTAAATTATTAAATAAGTGAAACATTAGAAAAAAGATAGTTTTGAAAAAAATCATAAAGATGATTGGAAACAAAATAGAACTCAATGGATGTTATATGCTATAGTTATTTTGATGGAAGGAACTAATAAATTGGGTGATGCTAGAAATATGATATAAGGAGGCAAAATAAATTAAAAGTTAATTTGATCAAGGAAACAATTTATTTTTTCTAGGTTATCTTATCTTGTCACATTGATATGACATTATGTATAAAATAGTGCTCGTGTCATTAAATCATTAATAGAATTAAAATTTGATTTAATGAATTAAATGCACTTGATTAAATAAACATGTGTTTTACAAAAAAAATTAATTTGAATTTTTTTTTCATACCAATATAAGAAAAATAAATGACATGGTTATAACTATTTAAAATTAAATGTAAATGTAGACTATAAGATTGTTGCTCAATATTTTTAATTTAGATATGTAGATGTAAATAGATTAAAATTATATAATTATTTCTTAATCTTTAATAAATTCTTTTATTCTTATTATTAATATTAAAAATAATTTAACTAATAGATGTAATTATTTTAATTGTATGTATAATATCTATTGTTGATAGAGTAAAAACTTTATTTTTTGGTATGCATTTTATTTGTTATTGTATGAAGTGGTATTTGAAATGTATATTATTTTTAATAAATTATGCTCAATTTTTGCATGAGATAAAACAATTTTGTGTTGTGTCAATAAGAGTAGTTATATAAACAAAATTATAAGAAAAATATTGTCTAGTTATCTTTATTTATTACACCTCTAAGAAATCGAGTGATATAAAAGATATTCAATTAAATTAAACTACAATTCTTTGGTACAATTAATGTCAACATTGTAAATAAATCTATCTAAAAGGCATTAAATCTCTTTATGTTTGGTATATTTTTTACTAGATGGATTTAAGTCATCTTTAGACTTTTTTTTCATGTTTTTTCTAAATAGATGTATTTAAGATTCTTTGGTATTTTTAAAATTATTGTGAGTGTAATGAATTTTATTTTAAATTGAATAATGATAGAAATATGATTGAAGGAGACAAAATAAATTCAAAGTTAATTTGATCAACAAAAAAATCGATAAACATATCTTGTCGCATTAAAATAGCTTATTATTATTATGTATATAACAGTGTTCATGTTACTAAGTCATTAATAAACTGGGAATTTCAATTAATAAGTTAAATGCATTGATAAAATAAATATTGGATTAGTTTAGATTTTTTTTAACTAATTATACCCAACATGAATCAATAGAAAGAAAGATAAATGGCATGTTTACAATTTAGAGTTGAATTTTTGGCTTTGATTGTGTATGTTTTTTAGCATCAACATTTCGGATCACACTCTATGATCCATCATCAGGATATAAGAGCAGAGAGCAATAAGGAAATGTGATCATATTTCCTTATTGCTCTCTACTCTTATATCCTAATGATGGATCACAGAGTGTGATCCGAAACGTTGAAGCTAAAAAACATACACAATCAAAGCCAAAAATCCAACTCTAAATTCAATGGATTGTGGAAATCTGGTCGATTTAATGTTTACAATTATTTGAATTTTAAAAATAAATGTAGACGATTATTTTTGTAATGTCACCCTAATTCCTTCATGGCAAGGAGGTAATACAGTGTTGGAACATGGCTTGGAAGTGGAATGAGGTAAGTATATTTTATATTAAATACTAGTTAATGTAGCTAGAAACATACATTAGCATTAAGTGAAATACTATGATGTTAGTTGATGATATGATGTTGTTAATTGCTTACAATCAAGAAATCTAAGTTATGCTCATTATTGTGATTAAACAATACTTAATGTTAGTTAATGTTAGATAATGACTTCATGATAAATTACGTTATTTGATGGTAATTGTGGATGCTTAACATTATAGTCTAGATGATGTTACAAGATCAATGCATATGTTTCCTTATGATATAGGATAATGGTTACTTACATGTGTACGAGTTATTGATGTCTCACTTACCACTGTGCTTATGTCACTGCTTCTTATTGATTCTATAAGATGCATTTGTATGAAGAGGGACGAAGTCGTAATTACTCATGAGGCCAACATGATATCTTGTTCCCCTTCACTGCTTGACATTGTTTGATATTATATATATGCATATGTGCTTCAGTTATTGTGCTAACGTGGACAAGTACCAAGTATCAACTTCAACTGGCTTCGCAAGTCTAATCATGTCTACTTCCCCAATGGGGGTTACTCAAAGATGACACATTGGCCAACTTCCCCTCACCCTAGCCTCGTCATGCTCAACAAAGTATGATATATTTGTAATGAGAGCATTAATTCACCCTCTAGCTACCACCATTTGTAGTGTCTGGTTACCTTGACCCCCATGTGGAGACCCTGTGATAAGTGTCTTTGTGTTTAGATGCATTTCATAGGAATTTTATTACAATTATTAATTTATGTTTAAATTAATGATTTTTATGATTTAATATTTTGGTTGATTAGTTTTATCATTTAACAGATATTTATCATTAAATGAGTTTTAAATGACTTTTGTATGATTAAATGATGTCCATATATGTCTGGGGACTCTTCGAATAAATCATGTTTTAAAGGGGATTAATTTTTTGTTTTAACTATGATTTATTAATATGTTGAATTTATAGTGTATATATTTCTTAAATATTTAAAATAATTTAATTGATAGTTTAAAGATCTTAATAAGGCATATTTATGCTCATTTTAACTGGCATTACTTAATTAGTGTCAATTGGACATTTAGAAAATGAAGAAAATACATTTTAATATTTATTTATTTTGAATGTTTTGAAAATGGAATGATATTGCAATTTTAAAAGGGGAGAAATAGAGTTATTGAGAGTTAGCCACTTTGGTGAAGAGAAAAACTCTCTTTTTGCTTGACTCTTGAAAATGTGATATGTGAAAAATGTGGATGAATTTTTGTGAGATGGGATGCATTGAATTACGAATTTGAAGAGCTTCAAGCTTCCCAAAGGATTGGCAATTTTGTTTGGTGTGTGGGGAGTTCTTTGTATTTCAATTTTGGAGTAAAAAGAGGTCTAAGGCATCACATAACTTCCCCAATTCTCCATTTTTTAGCTTAAAATATGTTGCAAATGGTTTGTAGGGTGAAATTAGGCATGATTCATTTTTGTAGAATTGGATTTGAGTGACTATTTAATTTGTTTGATTCAAATTTCCAAAAACGTGGGTTTTCAAGGAAATGCTGCCAAATTTTTATGAGATGTTTGTAAGTGGATTTTTATTTCATTTTTGTGTTGTTGGGTGCATTTAGATCAATGGGTTGTTTCATATTTTCAATTAGAGCAATTTCAATTTTCAAGCTTTTTGAGCTCCATTTAAAAAAAATGAAACTTGGAAATTTAAGGAACTTTGATGGCATTTTATTTTGTGGAATAAAGGATTTATATTACACATTTTCCAACTTGCTTCGATTTGAGTTTGTTTTCATTTAGTTATGGTCATTTTAGGATTGGAGGCATATGTGAATAATTACTTTCAAATATGCATGAATAGTGAAAAGATTGTCAATGGGGCTTGAATTAGAGGATTATCTTAAAAGAAAAATGACATGTTGGAATGATGTTGTTGCTTATTTATGAGTGAATCGTATGTTAGTTTCATGATTTCTTGTGTGTGAAGGAAATTGATGCCTTATGGAATGTGTAATTGTGATAAGTCTAAATGTGCTTGTTGGAAATAAAAGTGATTGATATCTTGAGCCTATCTTCTGTTAGAGTAAAAAGGTATTTTATGTTCACTTATTAATTAAATTATTATTGATTTAATTGATTAAAGTCACCTTTTTACCTCTTATTCACTTAAGCTAAACTTTAGGCATGCAATAATTAAATCCTTACTAATTATTCATGCAACCTAGGTTTCTCCACCATCTTGGTGTTCGATCTCCTTTATAAGGATTGATCCCTTTGTATTTTATATACCCTCTCTGAATGAACATTTTGTCTTTTAGAACATTCTCATCTCCAAGCTTCTCTTTTGTGACAGGTTTTTTGCACGTAACGGATCTTCGTGGTTGAATTCTATGAATTCTAACATGGTATCAGAGCCTTGTTGCTGCAGCCTGTTCTTAAGTATTTGAAGTTTTGGAGCTTCGAGGGTTTCAAGCTTTTTTCAAGCGTTTCTTGTGTGGATTTGAAGGGAATTTATTTTTTAGAGCACTTTGGGCAAAAATCAACATCACGGTTGAGTCCAGAAGACCCAAAATCCATATAAGGCACGACCATTTTTGTGAACATTGCAATTTGAGGCAAAAAAAAAATTGCCTACTCTGCCCTAGCACGGATATCGAGAAAAATATATATATATAAAAAAATCAATTTTAATTAATTTTTTTTGGGCAAAAAATGCGCCCACCGTTCAACAACATCGCGCCACCGAGCGGCCACCGCAGAGCCACTGTAGACCGCCTTGGCAGGTCCACCCACCGCCACCAGCACCAGTTTACTTCGGCAAGTCCACCCACTGACCGCCGCCCACCACCACCGGTTGCCTTCGGCGGGTCCGCCCACCGACCATTGCCTCTGCCATCGCTGGATGCACAGCCAGCCCGCCACCACCAACACCGCCTGGCAGGCTCTCAGCCCCCGCCAGCCCCTCTGGCCTCCTGCAGCAATCCTATCAACGACCGCGGGTTAACACCTTCAGCCCCCTACACGCTCATATGCCCATGGGCTCGGTTCCTTCAAGCCCCAGGGGCTAAACCTTTATTCTTTGAGGTTTTTTGACACACCTTGGCCTTTTTGGCTCTATCTGGAGCATATGGAAGCCAATTTTTGACTTCCATATACCGTCGAAAAGCTCTTTCCAAAGCGGATGTCTTTGTGCAGGTTAAATTATCTTGTTTTGCTGTCAGACTGGAACTTTTTCCAGCCAAAGAGGAGTCTTCTTTTCACCACTTCCTAGCCTCTAAAATGAGAAAAACGAACTCTATTTTTTGCTCACGAATAGGCATCAGAAAGCTCTTGACGAGCCCGCTTCAGATCTGATCTCTTTTTTGGAAAAAATTGACCAGGTATTTTACACATTTATTCTATAGCCTTTCTTGCACTATTTCTGCTTCTAGCTTCTCAGTTTCCCTAGGGTTTGGTTTATCTCTCTCTATGGGGGGTGTTTTCTTTTTTGAGATATATTACAAGAAGAACTCCAAAACACACAAAACACAAACCCTTCTGCATCTTCTGTCTAGTTCTAAAAGAAAACATATAATAAAGTAGGCTAAGGTACGACATGACATATACAACATCAGTCAAGCTTCTCACTCCACACAATTATCATTTGTGGAAATCCCATATGACTAGGCTTCTCAGGTCACGTGGGCTATGGTCTTGTTTGGATCTTATTCAGCCTGTTTTGACTCATCCCTGTGAGGTCATGCAACACAAAAATAAGATGGATGAGGCCATGGGTGTTCTCTCTTTGCATGTTTCAGATAGTCTGCTTTTTCACCTTGATAGTTTTGATACTCCTATTGCGATGTGGGAAAAGTTCCAGACTCTCTTTGGCACCGTCAATGAGTTCCGGGTACTTCAAATCGAAGCAGAACTGACATCGATGGCTCCTGAGACATTTACCTCTATTCAAGATTTCTTAACAAAATTCAAATCTACAAGGTCTCTCTTACATGGTTGTGGCAAACATAAGACAGATACCGAATGTATTTATCTCATACTTTCCAAGCTTCGTGGTTCTTTTTAGATATTCTCTTCCACGTTCCATGCCACCATGGATGCTTTGGGTCTAAGGTTTACCATGCCTACTTTTGATGTGTTTTGTGATCGCTTAACTCGTGAGCAGGCCAAGCTCTCTCAGCTTGATTCTCTTTGTGGATCACAAAACCAAGCCTTGGTTTCTCACCCATCTACAGAGATTTAGAAGCCCAGGCCAAAGAAGGAATCAGCAGGCAATGAGAATTCCTCCAAGCCACCTTCTAGATCTGATTCCAAACCCCATCCCAAGTATGGGAAATCTTTGAAGTCTGGTGAGTCTTCCTCCAAGACTTCCAAGTTCACCGGTGAGCCTTGCAGTTTTTGTGGCAAGGAAGGACATCCAGTTTCCAGGTATTGGAAACGCTTAAAGGCTTTAGAGGAAGCTATGCAGCAGATTCATATCTCCTCACCTCATTCATCTTCCTCTTCCACGGGGAAGGGACACGCTCTTACTGCACAAGCTTTGTCTTCTGGCACCACTTGGATTATTGACTCCGGTGCCTCTCACCACATGTCTCACTCTCAGCAGCTAGTCACTGCACTTGCCCACAGTGATATTTCACATATTTCTGTTGGTGACTCTACTTAGCTAGTAGTTATAGGATCTGGTACTATCTCATTCCCCGAAGGTTGTCTGCAGGATGTACTTCTTGTTCCTGACATTTTGACACACCTCCTCTCAGTTTTTTAGATTTGCCATTCTAGCTCTGGAAAGATATTTGAGTTCTCCCCACATGATGTGGTTATTCGAGACCTCCATGATCCTAGTTTGTTTGTGGCCACTGGCAGTGTTATTCCTCAGTCTCACCTATATATTTTTGATGGCTTTGAGACTTTAGAGGCTTCTGGTGTCTCTCTTGTGGCACATGCATATTCTGCAAGTAGACTTTGGCATGAGCATTTTGGCCATGTCAATTACAGATATTTATAGCAGATGAGTACACAGGCACTTGTGAGTGGGCTTCCTTTGATTTCCTGTATTGATGGTGTATGTCAAGGTTGTGCCATTGGAAAAAATCACAGGGATCCTTTTCCTATAGGTCATCCCACTCGTGCAAAGGCACCCTTGGATCTAGTACACAGTGATGTCATGTCTTTTCTAACTCCTTTTTTAGGGGCTCACTATGTGCTCACTTTCATTGATGACTTCTCCTGACGTACTTGGGTATATTTTATCAAGTACAAATCTGATGTCTTTGATACCTTTTATGTTTTCAAGACATTTATGGAGAAGCAATCTGGTCATTCTATTAGGAGGATACACAGCGACAATGGGGGGAGTATGTGAATCAAGCTTTCAGAGATTTTTGTACTCATCATGGTTTACAACATCAGTTGATAGTTCCACATACCCCTCAGCAGAATGGTGTTGCTGAGAGAAAGAACCAAACTTTATGGGAGATGGCAAATTGTATGCTTCAGTCACGGACTATGCAGCCTTTTTATTGGGCTAAGGTAATCAATTGTGCCAACTACATTCAAAATCGGATGCCTCATAAGGCATTACGACATATGACTCTTGAGGAAACTTGGTTTTAGATCAAGCCTGATGTTTCCACATTTCGTGTCTTTGGTAGTGTGGCTTGGGCATTTATTCCAGATGCTCAACGGAGAGCCATGGAGAAGAAGAGTCGACCACTCTTTTTTTTTGGCTACTATGAGGATGTCAAGGTGTACAGGTTGTTTGATCCTGATTCTAGAGAGGTCTTGTTTCGATGGGATGTCCAGTTTGATGAGCGCTATCCTCTGATGGATTCTCCAGCACCATCTTCTCCCTCACTATCTACTTTATCTCTTACAGATCTTTTTCCTCTTGATGAAAATGATGATGATCCACCATCACCTCCACCCACTCTGGTTATGCCCTAGTGGGCCCATTCTACAGTAGATGTAGCAAGTTCTTTGGCTTGTGATCCCATCAATTATCGTCGTACTTGAGCTCAGACATCTGGTTCTAGCCTTGTGAGTCATGCCATTTCGGATGACCCTCAGAATTTTTTAGAGGTGACAGGTCACATAGAGTGGGATGTAGCTATGGATGAGGAGTATTCTTCTTTGATGAAGAATCATACCTGGGATTTGTGTTCTCTTCCGAAAGGGAGAAATCTGGTCTGGTGCAGGTGGTTGTACCGTACCAAGTATGTTGTTGATGGTTCTATTGACAAGTATAAGGCTTGTCTTGTTGCAAAGGGGTTTTCTCAGGTGGAGGGTATTGATTACTCTGAGACCTTTTCTCTTATTGCCAAGATGAATTCTATTCGCCTTGTACTTTCACTTGCAGCTTCACAGGGATGGACAATTTTTCAGATGGATGTGAAGAGTGCATTCTTGCATGGAGACCTCCAGGAGGAGATTTATATGGAGCAGCCCCCAGGGTTTATACAAGACTCCTCCTTAATTTTTTGGCTTTGACGTTCATTATATGGTCTCAAACAAGCCCCTTAGGCTTGGTATGAGAAGATGGACTCTTTCTTGCTCTCTATACAGTATACACGTTGCCATTTTGACCACATAGTGTATCTTCAGCGTGAGGGGATAGATATTGTCATACTTTTTCTCTACGTTGATGATCTTCTCATCACATGTAGCTCATCCTCCATGATTTAGGATATTCAGCCAACATTGATGGAGCAGTTTGAGATGACCGATCTCGGTCTTTTGCACTATTTTTTGGGCCTACAGATTATACAGTCTTTCGATGGGATTTCCCTCCTTCAGTAGGAGTATGCTCTTGATATGCTTCACAGATTTGATATGCTTGACTGCAAGCCTGGGCCTACACCATTTCAGTCAGGTGTTGTGTTATCCTCCACATGTCCTACACCTTCAGTGGATTCCACTTTGTATCGATAGTTGATTGGGAGCTTGTTATATTTGACACACACTCGTCTATATATTTCCTTTCTAGTTGGACTTGTCTCTAGGTTCTCCCATGATCCTCATGAGAGCCATTGGCAAGCTACCAAACATATTTTGCGGTATCTTTGGGGCACTACACATTATGGCATTCACTACACATCAGGTTCCCCACACATCATTGGCTTCACTAACTTTGATTGGGCTGGTGATGCTAGTGATCGGAGGTCTACTTCTGGCTTTGTTTTTTTGCCTTGGTTCTGGTTCTATCACATGGTCATGCAAGAAGCAGACTACTACTGCATTATCATCTATAGAGGCTGAGTACCGAGCAGCTGTGTTAGCAAGTCAGGAGATCTTATGGCTTCGACAATCTATGACTGAGTTTGGGTTTTCTCCTGATAGTCCCACTATTCTTTGGTGTGACAATCAGAGTGCCATACACATTTCCCGCAACCTAGTGGAGCATCAGCTCACCAAACACATTGAGATCCACATGCACTTCATCAGACAGTTGATTCAGGATGGTTCTCTCATCTTGGAGTACATACCTACAGAGGATCAGGTTGTAAACATCTTCACTAAACCTTTGGCCTCTCCACGTTACCTCCAGTTGCGTGCTATGCTACGGGTGAAGGAAGTTGTCCTTGGGGGGTCTCAGTGAGGAGAGGCCTTCCTTCCTTCATGTTTCTTTTCTGCTTCTTCTTTTTGTTATCTCTTTTTGGAGTAGAGTTTTTTCCCATGT
>MU226052.1:2617371-2628758 GCA_018584345.1 Thuja plicata | reverse complement strand
CTTCATGTTTCTTTTCTGCTTCTTCTTTTTGTTATCTCTTTTTGGAGTAGAGTTTTTTCCCATGTGGTTTTCTCTATTTCTCCACTTTACAGAGATTTGGTTGTGATTGGGTACCTGATTAGGCCTTGTTGCCGGGACCCAAATTTCCTGATTTCAGTAGTTGTTTCTAGGTTTTAGCTTCTCCCTAAGTTTATCTTAAGGGGGGTGTTAGAGTAAATAGGTATTTTATGTTCACTTATTAATTAAATCATTATTTATTTAATTGATTAAAGTCACCTTTTTACCTCTTATTCACTTAAGCTAAACTTTAGGCATGAAATAATTAAATCCTTACTAATTATTCATGCAACCTAGGTTTCTCCACCATCTTGGTGTTCAATCTCCTTTATAAGGATTGATCCCTTTGTATTTTATATACTCTCTCTGAATGAACATTTTGTCTTTTAGAACATTCTCATCTCCAAGCTTCTCTTTTGTGACAGGTTTTTTGCACGTAGCGGATCTTCGTGGTTGAGTTCTATGAATTCTAACATCTTCTTGATAGTTTTGGTTGATGTTGAAGAATTTGGATGCATGACCATGTCTTCATGGGTGATCGAGTAAGTGGTATCTATTATTTTGTTTCATGAGGCAAATGTAATGTGGTCAATGAGAATCAAAGGTGTGTGAGTACTTGTGTTGTTTATGTGGTTATTGAGTGCATTAATACATTACAAGTGTGATATATAGAATCTGTGGTGCTTCCTATTTTATGAATTTTCATATGGTTGTATTTTTTTTTTGTACACATGTAGAGCACAATGAGCATTGGGTGTAGATGATAGGGACAGTTGAGAAGTGGCTCTTAATGTGTCACCAAGCATGAGAAATCACTTGGTTGGCCATTGGGAGTAATGAAAATAAGTGGATAAGGTGAATTGTAATAAGTGATAAGCATGGAAATGTATATATACGAGAGAGGACATATGGTTAGTGGCCTCCTCATCTTATTAAGAGGACTTTCCATTCTGTGTGAGTTATTGGTACCACACGGTGACACTTCTCTATTGTCTCCCTATCACCTAACCCATTATATCTTGGGTTGTACCCTCAATGTATTTTATTATATGATCATGAAGACTCTCCTTGATAATGCGATGAAGTGTTTTCTATGTTTCTCGCGTGTGTGTAAGAATTTACCCAAGTCTATTCTTGTTTTTTGTGTTTGGGCCATGTGTTCATCTCTTTAGCATGGTGGGTGGGCCTGAGGGTACCACGTGGTTGAGTGGTATGGCCAACCATCATTGGGGTCTTGAGCTTCTGCAATAGGATATGACATCAAAGTTATCTTCATCTCTCCTTTCTCTATGATATCTTGTTTGTGTGTATTGTTAGAATAACTAAGAGGGGGGGTGAATCAATGGCCTCAAAAATATTCCAATAAATCAACCACAAAAATTTATATCCTAAATATAAACCTCAAGTTATCTTTAGTCCCACAAGATGTATTCCTTGAAATAATCTTAACAAATAACTACTGCTCGAAGTTCACTATTAAACCTTGTTCTTACTGTTTACCGATTAGCAGACTGTCATTTACTGAAATGCAGTAAATAACTTAGTGTATATTGATCAATCCTATTTTAGTAATGTGTAAAGCAAAACATGAAAGCAATGACTCATAAATATATTTGACACATGGATTTTTAATGTGGAAATCCTATTAAGCGAAAAACCACTTGGGACCGGTAACCCAAAATTTTCACTCTTCTGAAGTGAGCTCGGTGAAGAGATAACCCTATTAAAGGTTACAAACACATTATTAATTGCGACATTGTTAGAGGATTTAACACTAACAGTTTATCAGTTGATATCTAGCACTCATATGCTATCTTTTTGATACTCCTTGGGATGTATCTCAATATATAAAGGATTTGTTTAGATCCTTCTCGGTTAAGAGACTTCTTTGATTCAATGGTTAAATTGAAATAGTATATGATCTATTCATACATAAAACTTAGACTTGCAAATTTTTAAATCTATTGTAAGCTCATAATACCTTTCTGATCAATGTTTCTTTTCAATACCTTTGCTCCACTTCTTTCTGCTCAGTGATGCTTTGCTTATCTGTTGCTCGATGTCCGTAGAATTAGCTCTATTCTTCAGCTTGTTGGATCAGATCTGATTGAAGATTTCTTTCTTCATCAGTTTCTCTTTAGCACCCTCTTCTCTATTCAATCCCCTAATTCACAATGAATTAGATTGTCTCTTTATAGACATGATTTCACCATTTCTAAGTCCTTGACTTTCTTGTTCTTGGCGTGATCCACAATTCTAGCCTTTCTTGCTTTAAAGCTTTACTTTAGTTTTATCCCTTAGATTTCTCTTTGAAAACTGGAATAAAACATCTTTAAAACTCTAGCTTATCTCTAGCTTTAACTTGTCGATGAAAACAATGTTAAAAACTAGTTAACTCCTTCTTTAGCTCCTGCCAGCTAAGTCTTTTGTCATTTCTGAACTTCAGTTCTTTTCGGTGTTTTAACTCTTTGTTAGCTCAGTCAACACTTCAGCTCTCCTCAGGCATCTCTGTCTGTCGGGGTTGTCTGTCCGTTAGGTAACACTACGATTCTGCTCGTTGGGGGTTTCTTGCTCAGGTATCACTTTGACTTTCCTCTCGGGGTTCTCTATCCATCGGGGTGTAATGTTCGTCGGTGTTTGTATTCACTTAGTGCATATTAAAATTTTATGCATTAATGAAAGCATAACCTTTATCTCTCTGGTTCTTTGAAGTCTTTGACACTTTGTATATAACCAATCATATTAAATCAAGTTGACATCAATGATAATATAATACATTAACTGATTTAATGTCTTGTATTAACTTTCTGCAGCTCGGTAATCATCAACTTAACATCTTCAAACATTCAATCAGTTATAGTTCATCAATATCTCCCTTTGGCATTAATGGCAACACACTACATTACTACTAATACAATATGAAATATATCATTTGTAGTTCATAAATCTACCAATCTTATTTTTCTATAACCAATATAAATGTCTAACTCTCGGTAAGCTCATATAGCTTAGATTTGTTTCTTGCAGAGTGCTTTCTTCAATCTTCATTCCCTTCATTGGATAGATGTAGCAATCTTATGTTTCTATCTCTCCCTGTGTTGTAGAATCTCTTCTTTTGATGTTGACTCTCCCTTTGACTGTTCCTCTCCTTGATCATCTCTTTTTCCTTTGATAGCAATATAGAGTACTCTCTCCCTTAAGTCATTTCATCCTTAAGTCATCTCTCCCTCATGATACTTCTCTCCCTTTTGATATTCTATCCCTTACAGGTTACATCTCTCTCAAGTCATCTTTAATTCATCTCTCCCTTATGATAATTATGATGGATATTTTATATGTATTCTCTCCCTTTGGATATTCTCTCCCTTTGACAACAATTCCAAAGTATATCGTTCCTCCTTTTTATAATATACTCCTTGAATTTCCCTATCCATCAACAATACAATGAATCTAGTGTTCGGTGTAGATATGTACTTTTCTGTGTACTGATGTATCTTTGCACTCCATCTCTTTTCTTGCATCAACATGAATGATCTTTTGATTAGGTGTAGGTTGATGTAGCCTTCTAGTCAGCTTACTGACCAATAGACAAGGGTCAGACCCCTAGTCTCTTTCTCAGGTACTCAAATGTATCTTTCGAAATGGCTTTGTAAATATGTCAGCTAATTATTCCTTTGATTGAACATATTCCAGTATCACCTCTTTCTCCTGCACTTGTTCTCTTAAGTAATGATACTTGATAGCAATATGCTTAGTCTTAACATGCATGACAGGATTCTTAGAAATTTTTATTGCACTGGTATTATCATAATAGATATCACTGGTTCAAGAATTTTCATATTCATACCTTCCAGTAATTGTTTGATCCATGCAATGTTAGAGCAGTTTGTAGCAACATCCACATATTTTGCTTCTACAGTAGATTGTGAGATGCATCCTTGCTTTTTACTGATCCATGTGACAAGTTTTTCACCCATGAAGAATGCTCATCTAGTTGTGCTCTTTCTATCATCTAAGTTTCCAGCCCAATCAACATCTTTATAGACTTGAAGCTCAAATTTTCCTTCTCTTTTATACCCTAAGCCATACTCCTCGGTGTTCTTTAGATATCCCAAAATTCTCTTGACAACAGTCATGTGTGATTGTTTGGGATTAGTAGAGAATCTTGTAACTATTCCAACTACATGTGCTATATCTGGTATAGTATGAACACCATACATTAGTTTTCCAATAATTGATCTATACAAGGTTTGATTTACCTCATTTGATTTGTCTTCTTTTGTCAGCTTGCATCCAGTTGCCATAGGTGTTCCAACTTGTTTGGGATCTTCCATCTTGAATATCTTTAGCACTTCCTTGATGTATTTGGATTGTGTGATATTTATGCCTGCATCTTGTTGAAGAATCTGTAGACCAAGAAAGAATTTGATCTCCCCAAACATCGACATCTCAAACTCTTTGCTCATTTCATTAGCAAGAGATTTACATAATATATCATTACCCCCAAATATGATATCATCAACAAATATTTCAGCAATTAGAATATTATCATCATAATCTTCTTTTAAGTACAGATTTCTATTTTCACTTGTTCTTACAAATCCTATGCTTATGAGCTAGGAGTGAAGTCTTTCATACTAGGCTCTAGGTGCTTGTTTTAATCCATACAAGGATTTGTGTAGTCTACATACCATGTTTCTCCTGTCTGGATCAACAAACCCTTGTAGTTTTTCAATGTATACCTCTTCTTCTAGAATTCCATTTAGGAATGCAGATTTGACATCCATTTGGTATACCTTGAATCCTTTGAATGCAACATAAGCAAGAAGAATTATTACTGCTAGTCTAGCAATGGGTGCAAAGTTTTTTCCATAATTAATACCTTCTTCTTGTGCATACCCCTTGTATACTAACCTTGCTTTGTTCCTTGTGACTTCTCCATTCTCATTCAACTTGTTTCTGAATATCCATTTGGTACCAATGACATTCTTTTCATCTGGTCTTGGTACTAATGTCCATGTTATGTTCTTCTCAATCTGTTCTATTTCATCATTCATAGCATGTACCCATTCTTCATTTTCAAGTGCAGTATTAACAGATTTAGGCTCAAAATCACAAATTAAAAATCTAGTTTTTAGTGACTTACTTCTTGTTCTCATTCCAGCCTTCTTATCTCCTATGATTTGGTTCTTTGGGTGATGTCTTCCAACATACTTGGAAAGTTTTAGTTCAACTTTCTCTTATCATTCTGATCATCATCTTGACCTTCACTCTGTTCTCCATCGCTCGAAACATTATTTTCAGTATTTTTCTTATTTTCAGTATTTTCAGCCTGATGCTCGGGTGCAATTTTTTGTTGCTCATGAGTGATACACTATTGCTCGGGCAGAGTGTCGGGTTCTTCATTATAAATAAACATGATGTAGTCTTCTGGGTCTTTTCTTCTTTCCTCATCATTTTTCTCTAAATATTCATCTATTCTGATATTTGCACTTTCAATTATCTTGTTAGAGGACTTGTTAAGACATTTATAAGCTTTTCTCATGGTGGAATACCCCAGGAAGATTCCTTCTTCACTTTTGGAGTCAATCTTTCCATTTCTATCATCTTTCAAAATATAACATTCACTTCCAAAGATTCTAAAGTAACTTACATTGGGTGTGTAACCATACCATAGGTCATAGGGCATCTTTTTGGTGTCTTTATTCAATTGTACTATGTTTAATGTGTAGAAAGCAATACTGACAGCTTCCCTCTAGAATGTTTGATTGATGATTTTCTCAATCATTGGTGCTCTTGCAAAATCAACAATGGATTTGTTTCTTCTTTCTGCAATCCCATTTTGTTGTGGTGTTCTTGGTACAGAAACCTGTCTTTTAATTACATGGTCATTGCAAAAGTTAGTGATCCTCCTCTATCTGATTTTAAGCATTTCAATTCCTTACCACTTTGTTTTTCAACCATAGCTTTATACCATTTAAACATCTTTAATGCTTCTAATTTTTCTTTTAAGAACATAACTGTCATCATTCTAGAATAATCATCAACAAAGAGAATGAAATATCTATCACCATAGTAACTCTTTGTTCTCATGGGTCCACATAGATCAATATGGACTAACTCTAGAATATCATTAGATGTATGTGTTTTTCTCTTGAAACTAGACTTTGTCATTTTACCTTTTTGACAATTCTTACACATGATATGCTCAGGCTTTGACATGATCGGTAAACATCTTACTTTCCTTTTATTGCTTATCTTAATCATGTTGTCAAAATTCACATGACATTATCTCTTATTCCATAACCATATGTCTTCATTTCTAGCCATTAAACAAGTGGTGTTTATATCATCAAGATAGAATAGGTTACCTTTTGTCTGTTCACTAGTTCCGATCTACCTTTTTGATTCTTTGAATATCTTTGCCTTCTTATTCTCAAATGCTACTCGGTGACTTGTGTTATTTAGCTGTGAAACACTCAATAAATTATAGTTAAGTCCTTTTACCCAGTATGCATTTTTCACATTTGATCAAGTTATTCAACATTATGGTTCCTTTACCTTCAACTAGACAAGGTGAGTCATTACCCATTCTTACTAATCCACCATTGTAATACTCAAAAGTTTTAAACTTTTGTTTATCACTGGTCATGTGGTGAGTGCAGCCATTTTCAATAATCCAGACATCATTCTCACTAACCTTAGATATGGGTGCAGTCTCTACATACCTTTCTTCTTTGTCTGAAACATCCTTCATGGCCACAAATACCATTTCAATGTCTTCATCAGATTCAGTGTCAATATCTCCATCTTTGTTCTCAGCTAGGTAACAAGCTTTCTTCCCTTTGTCCTTTTAGTCTCGGGTATCTCTTATATCATATTGTCGGTTGCTTCAGTAATCTCTGTTGTCACTTCTATCAAACTTATTTTCATATGTGTATCATCTTAAAATGGAAGCACTTCCATGTTAAGAACATTTATCCCTCCTTAGGGGATGTTTTTGACCTCCATCATATCATCCTCCCATTTCTGCATCATCCCCTGCTTCTATGCCTGATTAGGACCCTGATTGGGCCTCTCTGGGCACCTTCTACCCCACCTGGCATGTTTTCCAGGGGTTCTGACCCCCTGGGTCAAGGTTGACCTCAACCTCAACCTAGTTCAGGGTTGACCTTGACCTAGGTCAGAGTCGACCTCGACCCTGACCAGGGTCCCCCTTTTGAATCTGGAAGCCTGTCGGCTGCCGGGGGTCATCCAAAATTCAATTTTCCCACTTTTGGGTCAGCTGTTTCAGATTCTGAAGCATTGATTCCTAAATTATATTTAACATAGGTCCTCTTCTAGGGGCATGGGTCTAATTGGAATTTAATTCTCCTATGTCAGCCTCCTTAGAAGATTGTGCCCTAGTTTCATATAAAAGGAAGCCTTCTCCTCTCATTTTCTCTAACCATCAACTAAGTGATAAAAAGTCATCAAGCAAAAGTTCAAGCATCCATTGTTTCACATATTTCCAAGATTTCAAGGTGTTCAATTCTTCCTCTCAAGTATTCAAGTTCTCCATTGAAGATCAAGGATTCAAGCTTTCAAGCCTTTGAAGGGATTTGGTTCAAGCATTCAAGATTCATCATTCAAACCCTAGATCTAGCCATCATGGTGGTGTGATCTTCCTTCAAGATCCTTTGTGCATCCTCAAGACTCTTTCATCCTCTCTTTAAGGTGGATTCCAAGCATACAATCATGGAGGTTTATGGTATCTAAAGTCCATGCTTTCATATCTACATACTTGTTTACATTTCAATTACATTGCATATCTATTCAATATCATAGCTTCATTGTTAGATTCAATTCTACTACTTGCTAGCTTTCTTATTTCAATTATTGATTTCAAGGTTGATTCCTAAATCAGGGTTTGACTAAGGCAAACCCCTCACCCTCAATAAACAAACCTCTTTTTCTTGCAGGTACAGGTTCAGGACTATAGATTTGGACTCAGATCTGGATACCCTTTTTGGCTTTCTTCCAGACTCTGCGAACAGATTCTCTGTTGGACTTGTGTAGGTCAAGGTTGACATTATTGGGTCAAGATTGACATTTGTGGGTCAAGGTCGACCTTTTTCAT
This sequence comes from Thuja plicata, assembly GCA_018584345.1. Classification (NCBI taxonomy): domain Eukaryota; kingdom Viridiplantae; phylum Streptophyta; class Pinopsida; order Cupressales; family Cupressaceae; genus Thuja; species Thuja plicata. The sequence goes on along the minus strand of MU226052.1, from coordinate 2,620,582 downwards.
AAGATGGTGTCATATCAAAAAAATATTTCTGGGTTTTGATCGTATCTGCGTTCCGATTTCGGGTCATACTTCAATTTTTCTAGAAATAGAGTACAAACCTCAAAAAAAAGCATTCTCTGATCTACAATTCTTTAAGGTTAGTAAATTTCTCCTATTTCTTCAATTACTATCATATATCATATCTATATATTCAAATAACATAATTTAAGATCTCCCTCTTTGTTTTCTTTTCTGAATGGTTGATTCATTTGTACATTAATCCCTCTTTTGGATTGATCAACTTGGATCTTTCATTTGTGCATTTGGGGATAAAGGTGGAACATCTTATCTTCTCCTTAATCACAATTGCAATATACAATCAATCAAATTCAATTAAATTTAAATTAGGGTTAAGGAACTCAACACACTCTAAGAAAATCAAAAAACAATTAATAAACAATCCCCTTTTCTTCCTTTACAATATGATCTATCAATACTTCTGTCATATTTTCCTTTATTAGGACATCTAGCAGAAAAGTGTCCAATCTCTTTACAATTAAAACACACAAGTGGTAATTTACCTTTGTATCTACCTTTGCTTCTCTACAATCTTCTAGCCATTAGTGCTTCAATCTCATCAAGATCTTGGTCATCACTATCACTTTCACTATCATTTCTCATAGTGTGTTTATGACTTGACTTAATTATTTTCAAAGAAGATTTGAATGTAGACTCAATAGATGGTAAGACACTGTTATCAAAGTTATTCATCTCAAATGAAATTAGTCTACCAACTAAACTATCTAGAGTGACATTATTGTTTGATACTGCTCTCATTTCTTGTATAGCAGATACTCTAATAGCATATACAAGCAGTAAGGTTCTTAGGATTTTACTTACCACTGTTTCTTCTTCAAGTACACCTCCAATCCTTAGATAGCATTGACTACCTCTTTTATTTTGCAGTTATACTGAGTGATATTTTCTCCTTCTTTCAATCTTAGGTCATCAAATTTACCTCTTAGGCTTTCTACCTTAGCTCTTAGTACATTAGCATCTCCTCCATGTACCAGCTTCAATTTTTCCCACATTTGCTTTGCAGAGGTGCAGGTTTTGACATCTTCAAATTCAACATCGGAGAGTGAGGAAGAAAGTTCTATCATTATAGAATTATGCTCATGCTTTTCTCTTAATTTCTCAAGTGTGTGAGGTCCTGTAGGAAACACATATTCAGTATCCAATTATTGAGTAACATCATTTCTAATACCTGATAGGTGGAGTCTTATCCTGCTTTTCCATGATGCAAAGTTGTCCTTGTTCAACTTGGGCACATCTTGTTTTCTCATCTTGTGATCTTTTGCTTAGGTCTTGAAACCTTCCTTCTAAGCACACAAGCTCTGATGCCAATTGTTAGAATAACTGAGAGGGGGGGTGAATCAATGGCCTCAAAAACATTCCAATAAATAAACCACAAAAATCTATATCTTAAATATAAAACTCAAGTTATCTTTAGTCCCACAAGATGTATGCCTTGAAATAATCTCAACAAATAACTACTGCACGGAGTTCACTGTTAAACCTTATTCTTACTGTTTACCGATTAGCAGTCTATCATTTACCGAAATGCAGTAAATAAATTAGTGTATACTAATCAATCTTGTTTTAGTAATGTGTAAAGCAAAACATGAAAGCAATGACTCATAAACACATTTGACACGTGAATTTTTAATGTGGAAACCTTGTTAAGGAAAAAACCACTTGGGATCGGTAACCCAAAATTTTCACTCTTCTGAAGTGAGCTCGGTGAAGTGAGCTCAGTGAAGAGCCAACCCTGTTAAAGGTTACAAACACAATGTTAAGTGTGACCTTGTTAGAGGATTTAACACTAACAGTTTATCAATTGATATATAGTAGTCCTATGCTATCTTCATGATAAACCTTTTGATACTCCTTGGGATGTATCTCAATATATAAAGGATTTGTTTAGATCCTGCTCGGTTAAGAGACTTCTCTGATTCAATGGTTAAACTGAAACAATACATGATATGTTCATACATATAACTTCGACTTACAGATTTTTAGATCTATTGTAAGCTCATGATACCTTTCTAATCAATGTTTCTTTTCAATACCTTTGCTCCACTTCTTTCTGCTCATTGATGCTTTGCTTCTCCATTGCTCAGTATCCACAGAATTATCTCTATTCTTCATCTTGTTTGATTAGGTCTAATTGAATATTTATTTCTTTATCAGTTTCTCTTTAGCATCCTCTTCTCTATTCACTCCCCTAATTCACAATGAATTAGATTGTCTCTTTATAGACATGATTTCACCGTTTCTAAGTCCTTGACTTTCTTGTTCTTGGCATGATCCACAATTCTAGCCTTTCTTGCATTAAAGCATTAATTCAATTTTATCTTGTAGATTTCTCTTTGACAACTGAAATAAAACAACTTTAAAACTCTAGCTTATATGTAGCTTTAAATTGTCGATGAAAACAATGTTAACAACCAGTTAACTCCTTCTTTAGCTCCTAACGGCTAAATCTTTTGTCAATTATGAACTTTAATTGTTTTTGGTGTTTTAACTCTTTGTTAGCTCGGTCAACACTTCAGGTCTGCTTGGGAATCTCCGTCCGTTGGGTAACATTGTGATTCTTCTCGTTGGTAATGCTTGCTCGAGTATCACTGTGAATTTCCTCTCGGGGTTCTCTATCCGTCGTGGTGCATTATTTGTTGGTGTTTATAGTCACTTAGTGCGTACTGAAATTTTATGCATTATTGAAAGCATAACCTTTATCTCTCTGGTTCTTTGAATTCTTTGACACTTTGTATATAACCAATCAGATTAGATCAAGTTGACACCAATGACAATACAATACAATACATTAACTGATTTAATGTCTTGCATTAACTTTCTGCAGCTTGGTAATCATCAACTTAACATCTTCAAACATTCAATCAGTTATAGTTCATCATGTATATGGTCTTGATGAAGGGTGCTCCCCTTAATGCCACAAACACATAATAGAAATAGAGAAACAACAACAATTTGCAAGAACAGAAAATGGGCTTCTTATTATCTCCACAAATGTGGAATTACAAACTTTCAGAATTACAATATGCAAAGCCACATGGGCATTTCACTTACAATATTCTGTAGGACAAAGCCTCGAATTTTTACCCAGATCTACCCAGAACTGTCCCGAACTGCCTAAGACAACACTACGGGC
>MU226052.1:2572682-2611502 GCA_018584345.1 Thuja plicata | reverse complement strand
AACTTACTAAAAATAGCAAGTTTCCATAAATAGCAGCTCTGCACAAGGTAGCCCTTATTGAAAAGAAAACAGAAATATTTTTGGGTGATGCAAGATTTCCCTTACACCCAGGATGCTCCTGCATCAGGTCTCATATATGTTATATTCTAAGATGTATGTCTTATGTTATGTAATCATACACTAATAAAATTTAGCTCAATTTTTGACGCGCAGAGGTTTTTTGTGCGACTGTCAAATGTAGAGCAATCAACCAATGCCATCATGGAACTTTTTTTGTCGAAGCAATCAACGACTGGCTTGAGTCATCAAAAAACTAATGATGAAAAGGTCAAAAAAGGTCTCTGTGTCAAGAATTGTAAGCGGCTTTCACGACCAACCCATTCAACACTTGGTCACATTTACAACGCGATCAGTTGAAAAATAATGACAATAATGTTATATAAACAACGTCGAAGTTGTCGAAACACTAAGGGGGTTAGTTGGTGTAGAGATGAGGATTCATTGATCAATACATCGTTCATATAGATTTCTCATCGATGATGAATGTGAGTATCGTCTAAATAGCGACGACATGTTTTTTTTTAAAAAAAAATTATGGATTTCCTAGATCCACGAGTCACCTTGACTCTTTTGAATATCAAGTCCATGATATCCCAGGTAGCACCAAGTCTATGATTCTTTCCAACCACAAGTCATCTTGAGTCAAACATCAAATCCATGATGTTAGGAGCATTTGCTTAACGAATATCAAGTCCATGATATTCACCAAGTCCTCGGAGTAATGGTATATCGATATCAAGTCCATGACGTCCTCCAACTACTCAGGTGTGGATCCCTAATCCACAAGATATCAAGAGAAATGGTCTAACAAATATCAAGTCCATGATATTCACCAAATGCTCTGAGCAATGGTCTCCAGAATTCAAGTCCATGATTTCCACCGAATGCTCAACAATGGATCCATTATCCATAAGAGGAATATCAAGTCCATGATATTCTCCAATTCATAAGAATAATGTAGCCACGAGCATACATATATCCAAATGAATAATCATAACCAAATGAATCTCATAAACAAAATCTTATCTTATGAATCCATATAATTATAAGAGTAATAACTATGATCATGTCTCAAAAAAAATCTTATCCACATAAGAATAACAACTATGATCATAAGAATCATAATGTGTTCACACATAGAATCACATATAATCTCATTCATATGAAAGAAAGTATGATCCATTCATACACAATAAGCCAATAAAGTATGCTTCATCCACCCATGCTAAGATGTAGCAGATTACAACATATTTATGTGAGTGAAAAGAAAAAAAGTTGCGGGCTTCCACAAAAACAAACATTCATCTCTGTTAACTTCTGCAAAAAGAAGAAATCCAATCATCAACAACTGAACCTCACATTCTAAGGATGTCGAATTGTAGGATAAGTGTTCATTATTTGTTGAGAACCATATAGTATGCATTGCTTGTCATCTTAGGATTTTGATTGCTTGTATTATTTGGCTATACACCAACCAATTGCATTTGCTTGAATGTTTCTAAAGCCTTTTCAACAAATCTGTTTTGTACAAATTCTGCAATTATTGCTTTCATTACTTGCAAATTTGCTAAGAACAAGAATTAAATTTCAATGAAAGAGGTTTAAATTTACAGAGAGATTTGGAAGCCCAAGAACGAGCACCATACTAGTGATAAAAATAGAGGATTTGAATATACTTATTTTACATATAATAAAAGATGGAATAAATTATAATCCATTTATGATTTTTACTAATAACCTGGATCAAGATGCTTGTAGATAACCTATTCTACGGGCATAATTGCTACCAAGGATAGTGACATCTGAGTGCATTTCAAAATCCAAGTTCTACTAGCTCCTTATCTATTTTGGAAATTTAACACTTCAATACAAAAGTCAAACATAAATGCAAAGATCATGGTAAAGACCACAAGCACAAGCACTACATCAATAGAACACATGAAATCCTTGTTAAATCTGAAAGTTTCATCCACTACTTCAATAGAACACATGAAGCATCTGGAATAAATTTGAAGGTAATGTTCTTTCCTTCATAATCACAAGGTACCCTATGTAACCATAAGCCATCTCATCAATACAACCCCTAGAAAACTAAACTGTGTGATATGAAAGTTTGTACCTTCTGAAGGAGATATACACAAGACCTTCATTGAGAAGCTCTACAACATTCTCAGGATATGCCATGCTGGAAAAGGCATTGCCACTAAGATCAATTTTTTTTTTGCTGCATCCGCCACATTAATCAGTAATCACCACATTCATAGGAGTTTGCGAACATATTCCACTCTTGCATTTTACTTGTATTTTTTTGTTTATTAGATACTCCTCTACCATATCAAATCTTAACTTTAATACCCACTTAAACAACCAGCTGGGTATTTTAAAGTTGGTTTTTTTTAAGTTGTACTCTATTGTGGATTACACTAGTGCACCCATCATAGAGAAAAGGGATAAGTAAATGTTAAATATACATCAATTATATACCTTGTAGCAAGCTCTGCAGCCTCTTCCTTCAATAAAGAGAGCTGGACCCACTATTGCTATTCTTGAATCAAACATGTTTGTTTTCACTAGTGCTCCATATCCACATGCACCACCTACTACCAACAGAAAAATAGGAAGTAAAAGACCTGCTAAATTCTTCTATCTATAATGTTGAAGAGAGTATGTGGAAGAAGCTAGGTGAAAATACAAAATGTGTCAATTTGTTCTGATTAAATTAAGTTTGATTGCGATGACATTATTTTTCCATTAGTATGAAAAGAATACTTTCGGTAAGCATACAACGAAAGATAGAACAAAGAGAAAACTGAAAATGCAGATACAAGAGATCATTGAAAACTGCTAAGTACAAAGAAGACCGACGACATAATTTTCTGTGTACACCAAAAATGCAAAGTCAGAAGGATAAAGAGGAACCCGTGAGAGGCACCCAACGTTCAGGATATAGTGCAACTCGAGAGACAGTTAAAGAGCAAACTAAGAGAATGGGTCAAGCAAGGAACCTAAGAGACAAACAACTAACTTCAGAACATAACCAATCGTCAGAAACCAAAAGTCAGTTGCAGCCTGCAAAAAGTGGATCTGACTTCCACGTCAGATAAAATAGTCATGTTCTATTTATAGTCTTGATTTGGTTTTTAAAACCATTTCTTTAGGGACAAGAAACTTGAATGGAAGTGCTTTAATTAGTGTAACTGATTTAAAACACATAGACTAGGAGATCAAGGTAAAGTTGTAAACCTGTGATCTTAGAGTTAACATTGTTTTACGTGAAACTTGATTAGGTCAATCTATCTTATAAACAAATTATGTAATCATTAATTATTATGAAGAGAGAGGGATGAGAAAGGATATGAGAGGATGAATGAAGCATATGAGCACAACCATGGATCAAATTGAAAGTTTCATGAACCAAAACAACAAAAGGTGAATTTGGTTAGCAAGAACCAAGAACAGAGGCTATCGAGCATTAGAGGTATTATTCAATCACATTTGGTGATATACTTATTTATGTAAAATTAAATGGATCTGTAATCAGCAATAAGAGATTGCATACACTAGGTCAAATTGTAATTCGATATCATTCTAACAAGTGAAGCAAAGTGTAAAAATCCTTTCAAGGAAGGTGGATTTAATAGTCCAACTATAAATCTCTTAACCGAGTGCACACTCAATAGTGTTGCTAAAGCTCTTAAATGAGTAGACTTTAACAGGTCTCCATAGATACTCTTAACTAGGTAGATCATTAAAAGTGATCAAATTATAAGCCTTAACCGACCCCTTCCAATCTACAGATGTGAAGAATTTGTAGGTACCATCCCCGCCGCAGTTTTTACTTCCTAACAGGAGTTTTCTGCGATATCATATCTTGTGTTATGTGTCAATTACTTTCATTAATTTTTCTATGAATGTTCACATGTATCGTTAAGCTTATGAATTGATATATCTTGCATCAAGATAGTATAGAACAGATGGTTGGATAAACATTTGATAACTTAAAGGATAAAGGTTAAAAGATACAAAAGTTTTAGAGGTACTGATTCACCCCCCCCTCTTAGTATACACTTCCCATTAATTCCAAAAATTGGTATCAGAGTTAAATCTCTTCTTTGGAAAAGCTTAAAGGCTTAAGAGAAAAGATCATACAGTGGAGAAGTACAGACTTGACAATAATATTGAAAATAAGAAGCTAGAAATTTAGATCTTCTATGAGCAGTATAAAGAAGCTAGAATCAATATGAGACAGTTGTTAGATGAAAGAAAGATTATGGCAAATCGTTGTAATGAAATAGATTATCATGAGGAAAAGATACCATATTTCTTTGAGTCTTCAAGATCAACTACAAGAAAAGCATCAGACACATCAGAATAAAGCATCACAAGCCTAACTGAAATTAATCAACATCTGGCTGGACAAGTGAAATCTCTGCAAATTGGTCAAGAGACACATATGGTAAGAATGATTGATGTCATGAATGGTGCTAGACAAGCTGGGCAAGAAAGAACACTAGATATTGATGATAGAAAGAAGCTTACAGAAAAGCTATAAGAGAAAGAGTCTGAAATACAAAGACTAATAGAGCATCAACATGAAATCACAAATAAAATTATTCTTATGAGTCAAGAGGAAAAGAGAATGATTGTTGAACTCGTTGAAAGAACAGAAGCTATCGGTGAGCTAAGGGATGAGAATGAAAAGTTAAAACATGAAATAAGAATTCAACAGCAACATAATAAATTATAAAGAAAGCTGAAGAAAGCAATAAAAGAATGGATGATTTTCTTGAAGGACAAAAAAGAGTCAACAACAACATCGGTCTAGGCTTTACCAATAATGGAGAATCACCCAATCAAGATGATCCAAAGAATTTCTATGAAAATCCAAGACCAAGAAAGCTGACATGCAATCATTGTGGAAAGCAAGGCCACACATCAAATGTATGCAGAGGCAAAATGAAAGGTATTCCTAAATCCACATCTTCATTCATAGGATTTTGTTATAAATGTAACAAGAAAGGACATAAAGCATATGTATGTAAGTCTGAGATGAAACAACCAAAGAAGGAAACCTACATGGACAAATATTGTCCTACTTGCAAAATGAATGGGTACACAACTCTTGAATGCTAGAAAAAGAAAAGGCAAGCATGGAAGCCTAAAGGTCAAGAAACTCCCTATCAACCAAAAAAATTGGTAACCAGTATGTATGAGATTACAACACTTGGACAAATTGTACAACATGTGGAAGATTTGGTCACATTGCTGCAAACTGTATGAGACAATGGACAAGAAAGTCTAGAGGCTGGACTAACCCAAGAATGGCATGCTTACACTGTCATAAATTTGGTCATCTCAAGAAGGACTGCAGAGACCGAATGACAAAGACCAGCACATATCCCAATGGAAACACCATTGAAGACATCTGGAGAATGAGAGACAAAATGTGGAGAAGAAATTCAAAAAATGACAAAGCTAGACCGAGAAATGCAAATGGTGACACCCCATCCAATGGATCTGGTGACATCACCACCCCCACCTAATTAGAACAAGTAAGTATGGAATTGCATTACACTATGTATTATTTTACATCAGTTCCATAATATATTGATGAAATGCCAAATTAGAATAAGTAAAGATGCATCATGATATTACTTGTTAAAATCTATGATAACTATTTTATCGGGCATGCATACCAAAATCCATCGGCATACGCTTAAAGTTGAAACTATCTACACTTACCGAGAAGTGTCAGTTAACATGAGAAATCAAAGTTGCTAGTGTAAACCGAGACTCGTTGGTAATCAAGCAAGTTGAAGAAGGTTTTTGCGGACAACACTGAAACCTGTCGATAAAAGAAAAGAGATAAATGACTGCCCTAAAACGTCACATTGTCACTGAAAAGAGAAGTTAATGTTTTAACTGACAAACTCTGTCTTCAAACACCAAGGAGTGGTTGAGCATTAATGACTCACTTTTTAGGGCAAACACCTATAAAAGGGCGACAGAAGGGTTTCATTCTTCACCACGACCAGAGCAGAGCAATGAGAGTGAAAATTGAGCAAACAAAAAAATCATCACAGAGTGACTTCAACTCGACCAGAGCACTCCAATAGATCAATGATCATTGCATGTGCAAATAGTAAGTCACTACATCAACTGAGAACTCTGTTTACACATTTTTCAAAAATCCCTAATTTTTTTTGAAACAATGGCCACGACCTCAAGAACTACCAAATAGAAGAATATAAAGAAGGATGAGGTTAAACTCGTTAAGAATTCAATGTGTGAAGAACCATATTACAAGATTTACCTTGAGGTTGCTTCACAACCCGACAATACTGGAGCATTCTCGTGAATACTAGCCAGGGTTTTGCTCGTCGAAGATGTGTGAGCTTACATCCACTGGAAGATTGCAGAAATTGGTTATTTAGAGGTAGAACAAGCTTACAAGAAGCTGTGTAACGAAGATGGATCTATAAAAGATGAACACAAGCACATACAGGTGAAAGGGATCACTAATGCCCTATTGTTCCTGAAGGCATTCAAAACCAAGTGGATTTGGTTAGTACTGAGCCGAATGCACAATCACAAACTATAGTTGGATGAGCCTAAGATGATAATCCAAGATGTTATCCATGTAGTCACTGGTTACCCTATAACCAAGAAAGTAAAAGCATTGAAACATCTACCCAAGGCTAAGATTGAGAAAAATACTGGAGCAAAGTGTGATGGTAGAGGACTGAAGGTATCTACCATAATCGATGATGAACTTAAATTTGGAGCATGTGTTATAGGTTATAAATTCTTCCAAGCAAGCAGGATGAACAACATAGCATCTAGTGTAGTAGATACAACTTACAAGATTGTGAATAAAGGCACTCACTTGGATCTGTCGGTACTTCTACCGAGACAACTAGAAGAGAATATGAGGACTATAAGAAATGCTAAAACAAATACATGTAAGTCTGGATCACTTATCATGTGAATTTTCTTCTACTTTCAAGAAACATTTCCATCAGTAGGAGATGTAAAATGGGATTCCACAAAACTAGTCACCATGCAAATCAGTGAATACATAACATCACTGGGAGAAAAATTTGAAATAATCATGGATGAGTACTTCACAAGATTCAAGGACCAAATGCAGAAAAGGGTAAGGATCCCTAAAAAAATTATAGAGAAGTTCAAAGACGATATATGTTTTATGGTTGACACCAACCACACATACATCAAACATGTTGTACCAAGGACAACATGGTTACAACCTTTGGAGTATGAGGTAAATATTGATCAAGCATCCAAGGAAATCAATGCAATGATAAATGAATCATTAGATAAGAAACAACCTAAGTTTAGAACTTATGAGGAGGCCAAATCAAGAATCAAATATGGCCTGGTTGTAAAGAAAATAGTCAGGAAAAGGACAAAATGGTCAAGAACCTAAATAAAATATTGTCGGCAACAGAAGAAGAAACTGAGTAGGAAGAAGAAGCTGACAAGGAGGAAGAGACCAAAGGCCAGCCACCCATTGGTGAAGCTACAAAAAAGAATGACTCTGAGGCCACAGAGTCAGATTCACCACCCCCTCTAGCAAAGAATCCAAGAACCACATCTGCTTCAAGAAAAAGAATCAAAACAACAAAGGATTTAACTCCTTCACCCTTGAAGAGAGGAATAGTTAGAACCTACAAGAGGAAACCAGCCACACAAAAAAGAGGGTTATTAAAGAGAAGAAGGTTCGTTCAAAGAACGAAAGACATTGAGGACACTAAAAAAGATGAAGATGTAGAAGTAGAAAAGATTAAAGTCCCAGAAAGCATTGATGAGGTATGTAAATCTATTGCAAGTTCAGGATCTATTACAGATTCTAAGACCAGAAGATGGCTAAAACTAGATCTAGAAGAACATAACAAATTTGAAGATGTCATCATTGCAAAGATGTACAAATTCAATTACATACCAATTAAATTTGAAGGTAATAATGTACCAAGGGAACTCTTGGACAAATTATATGCTAGATGGACATTTGCATTAAAGAATGAAAAAGAGATAAGGGAAAGAATACTTGTTTCTCTTATGCCTTATGAATCCAAGAAGGAAGAAATTGATGAGACGATGGAGAACCATAAAAAGGAGTTCACACCCAAGTTGAGAGCCTACAAATTTCTTGAAGGGAGGCTTATAGAGCTTGAACAAGAAAGTCACAAGAAATGGAGTAAAATACTCCATATACCTATTGAGGAACTAGCCCCGAGAAAAAACTACAAAAAGAAGATGATAATAAGGAAACTCAAGAGCACATCATAATCAAAGATGCAGAAACTGACACATCAATTGAGTTAGATAAAGAAGAAATGAACACAACCGAAAACAAGAATGTGGAAGTTGCAGATGAAATATGGCTAGACAACACTAAGGACAACATTGTGGATAACACAATCATTGACATAAACGATGATCCAGTAGAAGAAGTATAGAAAGATGAAGATGACAATGTTACCAAGGACACAACCGATGAGCGGGACAACATTTGATACTTCACATGTGAACATACCAGGAAACATGCCAATATTGATGCAAGCCATCAAGATTCTACAAGAAATAGACAAGTCACTTGAAAAAGATTCAAGCATTCCCGAGGATGTAGGGAATGAAGGAAAGCAAGACAACACTGATGTTCAGAAGGACATCAAAGATACTTATATTATATCTGAAACTGACAAGGTTACAGGAGGAGACACAAATCAAACAGATGGAGACAAGACCAAGAAAGATGCACAAACAAAGACATATGAAGCTAAGGACACCGATGAAGGAGGAAAACACAAAGATGCACTCCTGAGGAAACAAAAAAAGTTGCTACCGATAATGTAAAGGTTGATGTGGAGACGTCTACAGAAAACTGACAAGCTGAGACTGAAACAAAGCAAAAAAAAGAGGCAACACCACAAGTCACTTCATCAAGTACCACAGACAAAGATGAGAAGATGGCTATGGTACTACACTCAAGTGAAACTCAGAAGAAGAAGAAGAAATCCAAAAAGAATAAGTTGGAAGTCACTTTAGATGAAATCATTAAGATCCCCAAATGTGACCCAACCACACTTGAATATGAAGCACTGAAGGAATATGGTGAAATATGCCAGAGGAAGGCATTATATGAGAAGCTAAGGAAGCAGTACCGAGACTCCATGGTACTGGAAAGAAATAGGGACATATTGCACCAGATTGTATCCAACATTGATGTTGATCAGAATAAACTGATACTTGATCAACTAGCCACTCTCATAGAAGCCATTACAACACATGACATTGATGCAGAGAAGGCAATTGAAGAGAGAGCAGAGCAAAATTACCAGCAGAAACTTGTTGATAAAATCAACCAAGAAGTGGCAATGAACAAGGTAAAGCTTTCAGAATTCATAAGTGAATTAGATACTATTATTGTTCAAGCTATTTCCTTAATTCAACAACTGAGCACACTGGAGAAATTCACTAAAGAGCATAGTGAAAACATAGAAAATTTATATTCCGATCTAGCAAATAGTGCTAAAATCTTAACCATCGGAGACAATGCAATTAAGTTGCATTATGAGAAGATTATTGAGATAAAAAGGTTAAGGCAAGAACTATGGGAAGCAAAAAATCAATTCAGGGAAGAGGTCACCAAGCTCCAAGCTCAACTTCTACCAAATATGACATTGCTTCAATAGCATATCAGTTCAACAAATCAACTAATAGCAACCCCTGAGATGTTTGCAGGAGACATCATCTATGATATCCACTCAAGGATCACACTCGAGCACATGGGTCTAGAGAACCTGAAAGAACAATGGGAGAAGATGATGGAAGACATGAAGTCTTCACACTCTCACATTTTTTATAAGCTATAAGGTATACACCTTTGCCCTTGATATCAAAAAGGGGGAAATAATGATATGTACACATAGGCAACTATACAGTATACACAAAAAAGGGAAAATAATGATATACTGACATATACATAGGGGGAGTCATGAAATGACTAAGGATATGATTAAGGATTATATATGTTGTACATACTTAACATTTTGTTAGTATTTTGCACATATCAATTTTTGATACTAATGTCAAAGGGGGAGATTGATGACATTATTTTTCCATTAGTATGCAAAGAACACTTTCGGTAACATACATTGAAAGACATAACAAAGAGCAAACGGAAAATGCAGATACAAGAGCAAAGTCAAAAGGATAAAGAGGAACCCGACAGAGGAACCCGATGTGCAAGATATAGTGCAACTTGAGAGACAGTTAAAGAGAAAAATGAGAGAAAAGTTCAACAAAGGAACCCAAAAGATAGTCAACTGACTTCAAAGCATAACCGACCATCAGAAATCAAAAGTCAGTCGTAGCCTGAAAAAAGTGGATCTGAATTCCACGCCAGATAAAATAGTCATGTTCTATTTATAGAGTCTTGATTTGTTTTTAAAACCATTTCTTTAGGGACAAGAAACTTGAATGTAAGTGCTTTAATTAGTCTAACTGATTTAAAACACATATACTAGGGGATCAAGGTAAAGTTATAAACCAATGATCTTAGAGTTAACATTGTTTTACGTGAAACTTGATTAGGTCAATCTGTCTTATAAATATACTATGTAATCATTTATTATTATGAATAGAGGGATGAGAAAGGATATGAGAGGATGAATGAAGCATACGAGAACACCTATGGATCAGATTGAAAGTTTCATGAGCCAGAACAACAAAAGGTGAATTTGGTTAGCAAGAACCAAGAACAGAGGCTACAGAGCATCAGAGGTATTATTCAATCACATTAGGTGATCTACTTATTTATGTAAAATTAAATGGATCTGTAATCAACAATAGGATATTGCATACACCAGGTCAAATTGTAATTTTCTATCATTCTAACAAGTGAAGCAAAGTGTAAAAATCCTTTCAAGGAAGGTGGATTTAACAATCCAACTATAAATCTCTTAACCAAGTGCACACTCAACAGTGTTGCTAAAGGTCTTAAATGAGTAGACTTTAACAGGTCTCCATAGATACTCTTAATTAGGTAGATCATCAGAAGTGATCAAATTGTAAGCCTTAACCGACCTCTTCCAATCTGCAAATAGTGAAGAATTTGTAGGTACCATCCCCACCGTAGTTTTCCCTTCCTAACAGGAGTTTTCTGTGATATCATATCTTGTGTTATGTGTCAATTACTTTCATGAATGTTTCTATGAATGTTCACATGTATGGTTAAGTTTATGAATTGATATATATTGCATCAAGATAGTATATAACAGATGGTTGGATAAACATTTGATAAATTAAAGGATAAAAGTTAAAAGATACAAAAGTTTTAGAGGTACTGATTCACCCCTCCCCTCTCAGTACACACTTCCCATTAATTCCACCAGTTTGAAGGGATCATAAATCTTGTACATAATAGGTTTTGTTGGGCATCTAAACTTACCAAAAAATGATCAAAGAGATAGCTATTCACCATTAAAATTATTAGAAGGCAAGCCACTAATGTTTCACAGAGAACTTGAATGAGGTGATAGCTACATGATTCTAGACATTGATCTAGCTATACAAAAAATCGTAAAATCAGGCATGTAAGAAGATCTCTCTCCTTCCTTTGCAACAATATTATGTCAATACCTCTCGATTTTAAAAATACTTCTCTATTAAAAGAGTTAGAATCATGAATAAAAATTACAAGTCCCATAACCTCTACATAATCTTCTTTGTAAGTTAATAAGAATTTTAATTCATTTTATATTAGTATATTCTCCTTGAAAGAAGTAGCACTCACCAAAAACACCTGTTTGAACACCCAACATGGAATCACTCCAAAATGGATACCAATCACATAGTAACACCCATTATGAAAGAAACAAGATATTTACACCCTAATCCCATTGAGACCCCTAAATAAAAATAAGGAATAATGCATATATAAAAGTTCAAAATAAATTTCATCTATTCATAACTCTTATGCAATTGCAATCATTAGATTCATCTTGAAATACAACGAATCCACCATTGTTAATTTATCAAAGACATGTTTCATTCAAATATGCTGGAGGTAGAAAATGTAGAACTTTTAAGATAAAATTCATCTAGACTAGGAAGAGAAAAAGTGAGTAGTGACAACAGTAAACAAGCTAGAGAAATCAAAATGATCATGGAAAAGAGCAACAGTGCCAAAGGATCTCAGTCATGATGAAGTGATAGGGAAGGTTGACAGTTAACATACATGACGAATGACCAATGGTAGTGGACATGCAAAAGACCAAGACAATCCACCTATATACTCACCAAAGGGGGTTCTAGTTCCTACATACGAACCAGAATCGTTCAATGACAAACATACAAACAATTCAATGTAAACCATCAAGTTCAGATTTTTTTTTGTAACAAACTCATGTAAGTCCCAAAATACTAATACATATCAATCCCTTATAAGAATCACCACATTGCCTTTATGCACACTATGTAGGATACTCACCAAAGGGGGTTTTGGTTCCTGCATACAAAATCTATTTATCCAATGTTAGCTTGCATCTTATATATGAAGATCAATCATAATAAAATTCATACATTAGGCCTACTTCCTACAACAAATTCTTAATAATGTTATACCCTTAAAAACATACCTCTATCCACTCCTCCAATGTCCTTATATGTTTCATGTTCATACACATTAATTAGTCATGTCCATACTCATGGTTACAACCCAATATCAACAAACAAATTACAAGAATATAAACTTAATTTAGTCAAATTACCTGGCTTCAAAAAAATCCAAACCACTCATAGATGCCTTCTTCTAGCAATGTTGTTGAATACAAAATAGTGAAGTTGTCAACCAATCTGATGATGTCAATTATGAATTGAAGCTTTGGATACCCGAAAGACAGGAAGAGAGAGACAATGTTTGTTTGTATTTCTCTCTTCCTGTCTGTGGCCATCCAATGCTTGAAGTCATACTTGAAGGATGTTCATTTTTATATCTCTATGTCTTCCTGTCATTGGGGCATTTGATGCTTTAAGTGATTTTAGGGTGCAATTTTTAGTCTTTTGATGGTCCACATTTCTTATCTCTTGTATTCTGATGAGGTTAGTGTATCACATGTTGAGTTGGTACTTTGACCTTGGACTATGGGATTAGTGTCTCATATAGGTTGTTGCCTGCAAATAGGAACATTGCCGCAATAAGATTTCAAATACACAAGCAAATTTGGATTTGTTTTTGTTGCATCCCATACCTGCAAGTTTGAATGCAAGAATCAACAGTAGGCTCCATTATAAGAAACTAACATATTAAAAAATAAAAAAAGTAGTAGAACACCCTACAAAAAGAAACCACTATTAATTAATCTAGAAATATGCCATGGAAAGGGAAAGCAATGACCAATTGGAGAATTACCTAGTGATCCCCCAAGGCCAACCAAAATTAGTTTATAAAGAAACCATATCTTATTTGATATTAAAAATATGGTACTAAACCATACAGGTTTCCTATTATTTAAAAAGACGATATCCAGTTAAAGCATTATGGATCCCTAAAGGCCAACTAAAATTAGTTTATAAAGAAACCATATCTTATTTTCTATTAAAAGCATGGCACTAAAACACACAAGTTTCCTACTCTATGAAAAGATGATAGACATGACAAGTAACTAGAACACAATTCTCTTTATCTTTGATATTTAAACTAAGACAATAGGTCATAATCTAACAATATATAAGATGCAACTTAAAATTACATAAAATAATTTCCCAAATGCCATAAAAAGAGAAATAATCACCATATACCTCAACAACATCTGGACTAGAGCGCAGTTGCTTAAATTCAACAATTTTCATTCTTTGCTGAAGTTGTGTCGAGATAAACAAGAAATTAGTCTTTACTATAAAAACAAATAGAAATATAAAAATATAATATTTAATGAGACCTATAAGAACTTTTTTTCTTATTTGAGACCCCTCTTTCTTTTGTTTGTGTTTCTTGTTCATCCTCCTCATCTGAATTAGAGTCTAACTTATTTTTGCTGCCGGATTTGAAGCTACATCCTCCTTTACATTATCATCCTCTAAACAAATAACTTCCAATTTAATTATGAAGAAAAATCTAAAAACAAAGAAGAATAACGATATAAACTAGTTGGAGAATCCACATAGAAAGTTATGTAAGAAAAGACCCACCTTTTTTCCACTAGCTATGGAATCTCCCAATGAAAAAAATGGAACATGTGTTTGAAGTCCTAAAAAATCTCGTCTTCAAAATTAGCTTTTTCTGCTACATATTCTATTTAAAGATTGAATTTTTGGTTTTGATTGTGTATGTTTTTTAGCATCAATATTTTGGATCACACTCCGTGATGACATGTAACTGATTGAATGTTTGAAGATGTTAAGTTGACCATCAAAATGCAGAAGGATAATGCAAGACATTAAATCAGTTAATGGATTGTATTGTCATTGATGTCAACTTGATATAACCTAATCGGTTATAATCAAAGTTTCAAAGACTTCAAAGAATCAAAGAGAAAAATATTATGCTTTCAGTAATCCATAAAAGACAAGTATTCACAATGTGACTTCAAATGTCGACGGTCAGTGGAAACCGACAGACATAGATCACTGAAAGTCAAGCCATAGTGATGCTCAAGCAAGAACACCGACGAGTAGAATCACAAGAATAACTGACGGCCAGAAACATAGTGTAAACCAATAGAGAATCCCAAGGAGAACTGGAGTGTTAACCAAAGCTATCAAAGAGTTAAGACACCGAAATTAACTTGAGTTCAGAAATGACAAATACCTAGATAGCAGAGCTAAATATGGACTTAAATGGTAGTTATCTTTATCGAAAAGATAAAGCCAAAGATAAGTTAAGGATTTAAAGCTATTTTGTCCAGTTGGCAAGAAGATCTCTGTGAGATAAAATAAGAGTTTTTCTTTAAATCTAATTGGCGAGAATTGTGGATCACACCAAGATCAAGAAAATCAAGAACCTAACAATGGTGATATCATGTCTATAAAAGAGACAACTTAATTCATTAAGAATTGAGTGGGTGAATGAATAAAAAGAGGATGCTAAAGAGAAACTGATGAAGAGCAACTTCATACAATCCTGATCAATCAAGCTGAGGAAAGAGCTAAAGTTTTCTACGAACACCAAGCAACAGAGCACATCATCACCAAGAAGAATCAAAGTGGAGCAAAAGTATTAAAAGAGATATATTGATCAGAATAGTTTTATGAGGTTACAATAGATCTTAAAATCTGCAAGTATAAGTTGTATATGTGAAAAAATCATACTGTTTCAGTTTAACCATTGATTCAGAAAGTCTCTTAACCGAGCGGGATTTAAAGATCCTTTCTATATTGAGATACATCCACAAGGAGTATCAAAAATTTTGATCATGAAGGTAGCATGAGATGCCAGATACCTATTGACATGCCAACTGAGTGTTTGATCAAGGAAGGTAGCATAGAGATGCCCAACATCAAGTGACAGACTAAACTTTTAAATCCTCTAACAAGGTCACACCTAACAGTGTGTTTGTAACCTTTAACATGGTTGGCTCTTCACCGAGCTCACTTCAGAAGAGTGAAAATTTTGGGTTATAGGTCCCAAGTGGTTTTTACCTTAACATGGTTTCCATGTTAAAAATCCACGTGTTTATGAGTCATTACTTTAGTGTTTTGCATTACACATAGCTTAACTGGATTGATCGGTATACTCTAGATAATTTACTGTCTTTCAGTAAATTAATAGACTGTTATTCGGTAAACATTTAGTAGAAGGTTTAACAAAGAATTCTGAGTAGTAGCAATTTGATAATAGTATTTAGAGGCATTCATCTTATAGGACTGAAGATAACTAGAGGCTTAATATTGTGGTACTAAGTTTTTGGGTTGATTATTGGAATATTTTGAGGCTACTGATTCACCCCCCCTCTCAATTATTACTAACAATTGGTATTATAGCTTGTGTGATTAGAAAGGGAGTTTAACAACTCAAGAAAAAGATCACAAGATGAACATACAAGATGTGCCCAAGTTGAATAAAGACAACTTTGCATCATGACAAAGCAAAATAAGACTACACCTATCAAGTATTGGAAATGATATTGTTCAATACTTAGATACTGAATATGTGTTGCCTATAGGACCTCACACTCTTGAGAAATTAAGATTAAAGCATGAGCATAACTGCATGATGATAGAACTTGCATCATCACTCTTCAATGTTGAGTTTGAAGATGTCAAAACCCACACCTCTGCAAAGAAAATGTGGGAGAAGTTGAAGCTGGTACACGAAGGAGATGCCAATGTACTAAGAGCAAAGGCATAAAGCCTAAGAGGGAGGTTTGATGACCTAAGGATGAAAGAAGGAGAAAATATCACTCATTATAGTTGCAAAATCAAAGAGGTAGTAAATGTTGTCTAAGGAGTTGGAGGTGTGCTTGAAGAGGAGACAGTGGTAAGTAATATATTAAGAACTTTACTACATGTGTATGCTATTAGAGTTTCTGCTATTCAAGAAATGAGAGAATTTGCAAATGATAATCTGATTGGTAGACTAATTTCATTCAAGATGAATAACTTTGATAATAGTGTCTTACCATCTATAGAATTTGCATTCAAATCTTCTGTAAAGATAAGTAACTCAAGTCATAGACATGTTGTTAGAAATGATAGTGATAGTGATAATGAGGATCAAGGACTTGATGATATTGAAGCACTAATGGCCAGAAGAATGCAGAGAGGAAAAGGTAGATACAAAGGTAAATTACCAATTGTATGTTTCAATTGTAAAGAGGTTTGACACTTTTCTGCAAGATGTGCAAATAGAAGAAAAGATGACAAAGGAAATGACAGATCATATGAGAAGAAGTTTGACAAAGGTGATAACAAAGATTACCGGAGCAACTGACAATTTGAAAAAAGAGATACCCAAGACTACAAGGACAAAGGGAAGAAAGATTGCTACCTAGCTAAGAATAGAGATGATGACACTAGCACTAAATCAGAAGAAGACATTGAGATGGTATTTATAGCCATGAAGGATGACTTAGATGAAGACGAAGAAAGGTATGTAGAAACTGTACTCATACCTAAAGTTAATAAAAATGATGTCTAGATCATATATAGTGGTGGCACTCACCATATGACCAATGATAAACAAATGTTTGAGACTTTTGAATACTATAATGGTGGTTTAGTGAGAATGGGAAATGATACACCTTGTCTAGTTGAAGGTAAAGGAGCCATAATGTTGAATAACCTGATAAAATGTGAAAATGATTACTGGGTTAAAGGACTGAATTATAATTTGTTAAGTGTTTCATAGCTAAACAATTCAGGTCACAGAGTAGCATTTGAAAATAAGAAGGCAAAGATCTACAATGAATCAGGAAGATTGATTGGTACCAGTGAGCAGACAAAAGGTAACCTTTTCTATCTTGATGACACTGACACCACTTGTTTAATGGCTAGAAATGAAGACATATGGTTGTGGCACAAAATATTGTGTCATGTGAACTTTGACAACATGATAAAGATAAGCAAAAAAATGAATGTCAGAGGCTTATCGAGCATGACTAAGGCCGAACATATCATGTGCAAGAATTGCCAAAAAGGTAAGATGACAAAGTCTAGTTTCAAGAGTAAAACCCATACATCTAATGCAATTATAGAATTAGTCCATACAGATCTATGTGGACCCATGAGGACAAAGAGCTACTATAGAGATAGGTATTTTATTCTCTTTGTTGATGATTATTCTAGAATGATGACAGTCATGATCTTAAAAGATAAATCAAAAGCATTTAAGATGTTTAAATGGTACAAGGCTATGGTAGAAAAATAAAGTGAAAATAAATTGAAATGCTTAAGGTCAGATAGAGGAGGGGAATTTACTTCAGAAGAATTCACTGACTATTGCAATGAGCATGGAATTAAAAGATAGGTTTCTGCACCGAGAACACCACAACAAAATGAAGTTTCTGAAAGGATAAATAGATCAATTGTTGACTATGCAAGAAACTTGATGATTGAGAAAAGCATCACTCAAACTTTCTAGAGGGAAGCTGTCAGTACTACTGTCTACACATTAAATATTGTACAACTGAAGAAGGACACAAAGAAGACACCCTATGATCTTTGGTATGGGCATACACCCAATGTAAGTTACTTCAGAATATTTGGTAGTCAATGTTATATTTTGAAGGATGATAGAAATGGAAAACTTGACTCCAAAAGTAATGAAGGTATCTTTCTAGGGTACTCAACCAAAAGCAAGGCTTATAAATGTCTTAACAAGTCATCTAAAAAAATCATTGAAAGTGTAAATGTAAAAATAGATGAATTTGCAGAAAAGAATGATAAGGAAAGCAAAAGGGAACTAGAGGACTACAACAGGTGTTAGAGTAATTACCTGTTTACAGTTATTAATTTGATCACTTTGATTTAATTAATTAAGTTGTTTATTACTCTAGTTTTACTTAAGCTATCTCTTAGGTGCATTTTAATTATAAGCTAGCTCAGGAGGTAAGCTAACCTAGCAAAGCTATGAAAGTAGGAAAATGGGTCTCGACAACAAGGCCTGATCAGGTAACCAAGCACAACCAAATATCTGTAAAGCAGAGAAATAGAGAAAACCACATGGGAAAAACCCTACTCCAAGAAGAGATAGAAAAAAATAGAAAAGAATGGCTCAAGAGATTCTCTCAAAACCATAAGTACAACCAGCCCCCCATGAGAGAGGGATGAGACACCAAAGTCCCCCTAGAATGAAGAAAATCCTGTCACAATGGTAGATGCCTGATGTAGAATCCAAAAGGAGATCCTAAAGTGGCAAATGATATTCCTCCCCTTGGGAAGAAATGAATCCAAAGGATGATGTCGAAGAAACCCTATGAATTTTGATGAACCAATATGTCTCAGGATGTGTGCCATGATCGAATGTTGAAGAATCTCTCTGTCTGAATTGAATCAAATGATGTCAAATCTAAACTGATGTGGAGAATCCTAAAATACAACTGCAGAATGCATGCATAATGGTGGGAAAACAATGATAACCTGACTGTCAAGGTAGAGGAGATGAATGTCCTCAAAATAATCCTCCAAATCTGCAGTATAAGACTCAACAAACAAGAAAGATATGTCTGCAACATAAGAGTCCAAAATATCTATGTCTAGAAGATGTATGATTCCCTACTGCACAGAATCAGGAGCAACAAGAGATGCTGATGAAGTCTCAGTCTGAAGAGTGGGAACTGTGAGACAAGCCTCTAATCCATCAGAACATGTAAGGGTGTCTAAATACTCAAGCTCCTCTAAAGTATCATGATCAAAGGGTGTATGAATTCTCTCTCCAAGTAGTGGGTATGAGACAATCTGAAGTAGGATCCTTTGGGAATGGAGAGAGATTAGGGTCTCCA
The DNA here is from genome assembly GCA_018584345.1 of Thuja plicata. NCBI lineage: Eukaryota > Viridiplantae > Streptophyta > Pinopsida > Cupressales > Cupressaceae > Thuja > Thuja plicata. The sequence continues at coordinate 2,591,979 of MU226052.1, read as the reverse complement.
TAGATCTCCCAAAGACGTGTCCAAAGTGGGTGAGGACAATCAATGTTTGATATAGCCAACACAATGTCATGATCAACACTAGACACTATAAGTCCTACTATGTGATCTCTAATAATATCCCATGCTAATTTTACCTCTAAAGTGGCTGGTTCAGGTATGAGATCATACAAATAAGGCAAAATATTAAGCCACCTACAATGTGTAAGTATACCCTTTGCCCATGACTCATAATTACCCCGTTCCAGAATAACAACTGAAGGGTGTGTAGAAAAACCCACGATAACTCTTCAAAATGAAACAAACTGAGAAATCTGACCTTACTACATTTATATCAAATTAATATAACCCATCCCATGCAAACAAAACCCATGTAAGTGCCAGAACGTCCAAGTAATTGAGCAAAGTGTAAAAAAACACAAAGATGAATGAAATTTACTTGGTAAATTTTCTGATTAAATAGACAATAAATATAGAAATATCACTACAACACCTTTCCAACACCTATTCGTTTGCACAAAATGGGTTTTGGACGCAAAAGATATGCCCTCGAGAGTGAAAAACACAAGTTCTGACTTTGAATGGAAAAAAAAGATATCAAAACTTAAAAAACAAAAAATCAAACCTACATTATTGGATAGATCTCAGAAAGAGCTTTCTAACAATATAAGGAAGTTGAAAATCTGATGCCGTATGCTCAAGATATGAGCAAAATACCAAAACTGCTCCAAAAGGGTTTGAGAGTTAACCCTGGCGGTTAGGCTAACTGCTAGAGGTTAACCACTAGCGGTTTAACTGACGGCGGCGCCCATTTGCACTGTTGAGTTAATTTCCAACACTGCATGCATTATTTTTTAACACAAAAATCAATAAAAAAAATTTTATTTTTATTTTTCACCTCAAAATTTGAGCCGTATGGCCTGGGAGAGAGAAATTTTTTCCCAGAGGCTACTGTGGCCAAAAATGACAAAATTTATATAAAAATTGACTCTCCCAAGCCTTCTAAGTGCAATGGTGGCATCCATTTTGGCTCAAAGTGCTCCAAAAAAAGTTTCCCTTCCAGAATGAAGAAGAAACCCTAGAAAAGCTGTGGTTTTTGCCCTCGAATCACGGCTTCACAAACCCCAAACTAGGCAGCAGTAGTGTGGCTCTAATACCATGTGGTTTTCTCTATTTCTCCGCTTTATAGAGATTTGGTTTTTCTTGGGCACCTGATCAGGCCTTGTTTCCAGGACCCATTTTCCTACTTTCATAGCTTTTCTAGGTTAGCTTACCTCCCGAGCTTCGCTTAAGGGGGGGTGTTAGAGTAATTATTTGTTTACACTTATTAATTAGATCACTTTTATTTAATTAATTAAGTTGTTTATTACTCTAGTTTTACTTAAGCTATCTCTTAGGTGCATTATAATTAATATTTATATTAATTATTAATGTGCAACCTAGCTTTTCTAGTTTTAGGGTTTCGTTCACCTTTATAGGTTGAACTTTGTAGCTCTTTCTTCATTAATTTAGATTACAATTTAGCTCTCACCTCTTGAGCGACTTCTAAGTTCTTCTCCTTCCCTCTTCCTGCTTCTTTCTTGTTACAGGTTTCTTGCATGCAGGTGTTCTTCGGGTTCTGTGGATTTGTCTCTCAAATCCTACAACACGTTTGTTTATACAGAACCTAACACTCTACCCGAGCAACAGCGTGTCACTCTCGAGCAATAGAACATTGCACCCGAGCATCAGGCTACAATTACCAAAAATCAGGAGAATCCTCAAGATAATGTTCCAAACAATGGAGATGAGAATGAAGGTCAAGAAGATGATCAAAATGATGAACATAGAGCTGAACCGAAACTTTCCAAGTATGTCAAAAGACATCATCCACATAATCAAATCATAGGAGACAAGAAGGCTAGAAAAGGAACAAGAAGTAAGTCACTAAACACCAGATATTTGCTTTGTGATTTTGAGCCTAAATATGTTAACACTGCACTTGAGAATGAAGAATGGGTCAGTGCTATGAATGAAGTAATAGAATAGATTGAGAAGAATAGTACATGGACACTAGTACCAAGACCAGATGACAAGAATGTCAACGGTACCAAATGGATTTTCAGAAACAAGCTGAATGAGAATGGAGAAGTCACTAGAAAGAAAGAAAGGTTAGTGTAGACATCCAAAAATATTAATATTATTATTAATATTAAATTCCCTCTTATTCCTCTAACTATTTAATTCAGTCACTTAAATAGTTTCATTTATCAATAGTTTAAATACTATTCTAATGTATTTCATTTAAATACATTTGCCTCCATAAAATCTCCTTTTAATAAATTTATATTTATTAAATCCTCCATATTCCTAATTCTTCTAAAGCATGATTTATTCAAATTCAATTTGGATTATAATCTAAACCCTAGCTAGGAGCCTACTAATCCTACCCTAAAGCCTACCCTATTCCTACTCTACTGCCATCACCTCACCCTATAAACATGTTTCCCTACCTAACTATCCTTTAACCATGCTTAATGGGTGATTCCTAACCTTTTTAAGGCTAATGGAATGCTCACCCACATGGAAAAATTCTCTCCAAAATGGGCATCCATTCCTCTTTAATTCCTTCTTACAACTTTGTCTCCCCTTTTGAAATATTGAGCTACTCAATATTAATGCCAATTTTGACTCAAAATTGGCCATGTTTTCAAGTCTATGTGTCTCCCATGTGGCTCTTATGTGGATGCCACATAGGTGCCACTTCATCCAATCCCCTTCCTCTCTCCAAAAACTCTATAAATAGAGGCCTTCTCCTCTAATATTTTCATCTCTCAATTTGCATTGTTATCATGCTAGAATTGCTTTAGAATTCATAGTCATTTTTCATGCTAATGTTCTTAGTTTTTAGTTTTTATGATTTTCATGCTTAAGTCACTTAGAAATCACATGCTAGGTTCTAAATTAGTGAATGAACCTTAGTTTCTATATAGCATATGCATATCATCTTTATGACTAGCTTTAGAATATCATCTTCTTGAAGAAGATTTGAGACTAGTTCCTCATACTAGCTCTTGAATCTTTCTTCTTATTTTGATAATATTGCATTTGCATTGGGATCCATAGCATTTTGTGTGTTTGAGAGAGCACACCTACATCTAATCTAAAAGAGCAAATCAAAATGATTAGAATAGGGTGCATTTGTTTACTTGTTTTAAGCTCTATCTGATGTTATTTGGTATTCTTTGTTGCTTGCTTGTTCTCTTATATTCTTTTGAAATGATTTATGTGCTAACCCACTAACATTTGCATGTTTGAGCTTGCTCCCAACAAGTTGAAGGATTCCTCATACACATTCTGGCATGCCCGGTGGCACCCACGTCCCTAAAATTCTAACTTCTTGTCTTATTTCTCTTCAAATTTTGCCCAGAACACAAATCAGCGTCTGCGTTTCACGCAGAGGTGTCTGCGCAAATGCCTGTTCTCACTGAACTACCATTCGGTGTCTGCACTGAACCAGCGTCTCCACTCTGAACTGGCGTCTCCGCCTGGAAGAGCTAGTTTAAGGCTTTGCAAACACAACCTTTTGATTTATCAAGATTTCTGGTTTTCCCACTAGTTTTTGGCATATTATCATTCTATTTTTTAGCAGAGATTCATTTTACAAGTAGAGATTATGCCAAATTTTCATTAGGGAGAATACATTTTGATAATGGTTCAAAGAACACTAGCTTTTAAGTTGTGTTAATACTCTCTAAATGGCTAAATTTGATCTAACTAAAGACTAGAAAGAAGAAAAGTGACTTTTATTTGCTGTCTTTTTGTGTTTATAGGTAAATTGGCGACTTCATTAACATTGGTTCATGAACCGGCGTTTGTGACTCACAAATCAGTGTCTGTGCCCTGCATCGGTGTCTGTTCTCTGTAAACCGGTGTCTCCGACTGGTGTAGCTATTTTTCTGGTTTTCTGTGTTTTTTGGAGAATTTTCTGCTTTCTATCTTTTTTAGAAAAAAATTAGAATCGGCGTGTGCTCCCTGAACCAGCGTTTGCGCTCTGTCAAAGTTTGATTTATCATGTACTAATGAGTGTTAAGTGTTTCTTGTGTTTTTAACGCTTTCCAAAGGCTAAACTTGAAACTACTAACTGATTGTTTTGCAACACCGCTTGTCAAAGACGCAAATTTAAAATTACTCACATTTGTCTTACAAGTTGCCTCGGATCTACATCGACCAAATGATCATGTTTGAATTAATCTTTTTTACGCAGCTAGACTAATTAGTTAGATTTTTTTGGTTAATCCTAAGTGAGTGTTAGGGGATTATGCTCTCTTCCCTTTTGGGAAGATAAAAAACCTAGACACACTTACTTAGTGTTGAACAAATAAATCTTCTGGTAAGAACAAAGTGTGTCTTGCGTGTTTATGGAGAAAATGATATTGGATAGGAGAGTATTCTCTTTTCCCCTTGTGGGAAAATTATAAATCCAGACTCCTTTTTGTCGCCAATCCAGGTTACTATGAATCCTTTAGATGGGCCTGCCGGGTGAGGAAAAAATCTCTTGGGAATGACCCACATGAGAACGAGGTGTAAGCCACACCACTCTAACTCATGTTAATCAAATTTAATCTTTGGGGTTAAAGCCTTGGGAGTCGGTTGGAATTTGAGCTTATACTCGACTCTCGTCTAACTTAAGTGCGGCCTCACAGTCTCAATCATGCTTACATGACCACTTTTGTCAAGACACTCTATAGGGCTATACGCCTAAATTGTGCTTGCGCAGACATAGAGGATACAATTGAACGGAGAACCATACTAAACACTCTAGGATTAGAAGCTACCTGGAACACCCCCAAAAGGTGATAATGCTTGTGCAAGGAAGATAGTAACTTCCCCAAGATCACTCGTACATTCGTGCCACCTTGAGCGTTTGGAACCGGATAATACGGTGTCATGATTGGACCCATTTTGTTCTTGGTGATGGCCATATTTTGATTAGCTCTTGTGTGTGTTCCTAATCTTATGAGCAAGTATTTTCATGCTATGCCAATTCCTTAGGTAGATTTTGTGCTTGAAGTGCTTGAAGAACATTGACAAATCCAAAACACAGACAGTATCCAACATTCAACTTTGTCATGTGCTTGTATCCTTCAAGGTTGCTTTGTCCCTTGTTAGATTGTTTTTAGACACATGCTTGTTATTTTCCGGTTTGATTATGTTGAAATTGGTTCTTGCCATGGAACAAATCTATTGAAAAATCAGAACAAGATCAAGCTTTTACCAGATTATCAAAACAACATCCTTTTGCAAAAATTTGGTCTTTTATGAGATATGTCCTAAAAACCTCCAACTATTCATCCAAGATCAAATCTACTTCTAGGACATGACCAATTCCAAGAAACATAAGAAGGTGAAAACTTCGTTACCACCCGTGCAAAGAGAACAGAAAAACACAACCCAAGAGGCTACCAAGTACCAACACATTGTCGATTCTGTCAAGCAAGAAATCCATAAATGAGAACAATTTGAAAAAGTGATCTACAACAACAAGGTTGCTTGTTTCATGGGAAAATATCATCTAAACTCTGCTTTTGTTGGAGTTGAACAATATGACTAGTTGGTTTACCACAACAAACACAAGTTCCTCCTCTTCTTAAGCTCACTTAGCTTGCATTTTAGGACCTCACTTAGGTTGTCATCCTTAGGAACGCATCACACACTCATCCTAGCATGATCTTGCATTAATCAAATCAATCCTAATCAGCCTAGCACCATCCTAATCATCATTCAAAGCATCCTTGATCACACTTGGTAGTGCATACCGTTTTGAGTTGCTAAAAACCTACATCTTAATCAAACCCCATCCTTGAATGTCCTTAAACTAAGCATTGTTTTAGGATAATCCCTTTTGTCTTTTGCAACCTCATCACCTTGATCAAAAGGTTGGTTCACATTAGCAAAGAATCCCGTCCGCCAAAGACCACAAGTTTGTCTTAGGTAGACAATCATATCCACTTGATCTTACACTAGGGAAAGCAACCCTTCATCCTTGCATACATCAAGTCATCCTTAATCCGTAGACGCATATCCATCATCTTAAGCACATCCCAATCCTAGAATCATCATCCTTAGTTTTCTAGGTGCATCCTTGCATACATCTTGCATCTCGTATCCCCTTAGGATAGTCATTTCATGCCACCTATCACACGAACCACTAAGAAGAGGAAGAACATGGATCCTAATCTTGCCGCTAGCTCATCTAATCCTATGACTGACAATACCAACACCATGGTCACTTATGCGCCTCAACTCAATGATCAAATCAAACATATCTAGGTAGACACTAATGAAACTCCCACTCTAAGTACTGTGGAAACATTTATCAACCATCTAGCGCTTGTCCACATGGTAAATGCCATGAGTGGACGTAACAACAACCAGGTACTCTCGAACATCCAACAATAAGGACTTCAACTTCCACCTTGGATTATACCCACACTTGTCACATGACCTATGGCACTTCCAGGGGAACATCCTTATCCCATGAGAAATGAAGTTTTTGATCAACTTCAATGAGCCCTACAAGTGGGAACTCTTCTTGCACAAGTAGTTCATCCCTCCATTCCACCTTCCATTATACACACAACACCCATACCTACCTCGGGAGTCCCACCTCCTGATGCCACATCAGCAGTGCAAACAATACCCCCTATCTTTATGCAAACACCTCCACAAACCACAGTCACTCCTCTTTCACAAGCAATCCCATCATTCATTGCAAACTTTCCACCACCACCAGTTAGCACACAACAAACCGCCATTCCATCTATTCCCACTCAACCCATTCAAAGTGCTACAACCAGTTCACAACATCAAAGCACCCAAGTCTCCATGCCTATTCCGCCTTTCTTCACCATAAGCATGCCACCTGCCAATGCCTATAACCAACCCTTATTTCCGTAAGGGTCCACTTTTCCTGCTCCACTAGCAACGCAATCATAATGAATGCCAGCAGTTCCACCTCAAATTTTGTTCAACCCAAATCCCCCCATACTGCAACCATCCATGAATCCCTTCATCATACCCTAAATTACCATCCAACCTATCCGACAACAACAACAACAACCTATCCAACTGCAACCTATCCAACAACAACAACAACAACAACCTATCCAACAGTAGCAACAACAACAATTAATCCAACAACAACCTATTCAGCAACAACAATCCATCCAGCAACCATCCCAGCAACAACAATTGCAACAACAAATCACCAACCCATTCACATTGCAAGCACAACAACACCCAATTAACTCCTTCGCAGCTGCACAACCCACTATCCAAACTACACAGCAGCTGCAACCAGAAATATAGGGGGAAAATCCCTTCATGACACAACCACTGCAACAGTTTGCTAATCCTTTTATCCAACCTGTGCAACAATACAAACTCATTCATCGAGTTACATAGCCATGCCATCTTCCGCTACATCACAAACAATTCCCCCTCCACAACAATTTCTCAATGGGGGCATTCTGCCGCAAAACACTTATGCAGGTGCGCAACATATTCATCCCACCTATCCGATGCCGCAACAAATACAAGCATATTTCCAACAGTCGCAGCAATCTTATCAAGCGCCAACACCTCCTCCAATGCAGTATTCCACTCAACCACAACAACCCATATACGTTGACCAACAACCACCCTACCAAACACCACAATATCCCCCACAAAATCCTCCATACTCACCATTCAATCCATATCAGGTTCAAGGAAATACTGCAGTCACGATCAATAATCCTCCCCCGCAAATCAATCATGAATGGGAGGAAATGAAAAATGCTCTCAAGGAGCTAAAAGCTAGGATAGAAGCCAAAACATTCAAGTTTGAAGAGTTATGTCCTTATCCATTTGATCGATCCATCACTGCTATACCCTTCTCCAAGCACTTTGAAACCCCAAAATTTGATAAATATCGGGGGAAAGGCGATCCTGTAAGTCACGTGAAAGAATTCTACATGGCCTGTCAAGAAGTGGCCTATAGCGATAACTTCCTCATGAGACTATTTCCCAAAAGCTTGGGAGGTACCACTCTTGAATGGTTCTACAAAATCCCTTATGGCACAGTCTCTACTTTCACAGAATTATCTAAAAAGTTTGTGGCCCAATATGCACATAATGTCGAAAATGAACTTTCACTCCTTGACCTATGCAATTCCAAACAAAAGGGAGGAGATATCCTGGCCGATTATCTTCAGCACTAGTGAGGGCTTACTACAATGTTGTCTTACCAACCCCCAGAGCAACATCTTATCAAAATCTTCATTAACAACCTTCATCCTAAGCTTTCCTATCACATGTGCATGAACTGTATACAAACTTATCATGATATCAGAATGAAGGGTATGGACCTTGAACGAGGTCTCATAGAAGAAGGTACCATTAATCACTACAAAGAATCCTAGCCTGACAAACATAACAATGATCGATGATGATACTGAAACAAGAACAAAAATGTGGTAACAGATGGAGCCACTGACACAAAACATGTTCAAGTTGTGGTAGCCAGTCCTAATGCACCTATCCAGAGTTATCAACAAGCACCACCAATGTATCCACTCCCATGTATCAATATCCCAATCCTATGTATCCACAACCAACATATCAGCAAAACATGGGCCCTCAAGGCACACCTATCTATTCCCCTCCAGGGACATCATATCAACACAACTATAAAGGTCCTATGAATTAGACAAATGCTATCTCAGTCCCGCATGGACAACAAAGACCTCATGCTTCAAATGCACCACAATGCATGTTTACCCCTTTGGGTAAACCTATAGATGTCATCTTCTGCAAGCTGGTCCAAGCTAACCAAGTCGTGTATCCTAAAACAAAAACCATTTGATGACTAAACTCCTAAGTCTGCTGTGTATAAAGATAACAAGTACTATGAATACCATCGTGTTAAGGGACACACCACTCTCAAATGCATGAATTTAAAACACTATATTCAGGATCTCATTGACCGCAAGGAGATTGAAGTGGACTCTCCTGCCCAATCATCACCAAACACAGGCCTAAAGATTTATCAAAATGAATTCCCTAAAGACACTTCCGATATAGGCCCAGGAAATCCTACTCAGTCCTCTGATCAAGGGAAGGGTAAACAAGTAGAAAATGCCAACAAAAAATATTATACCAATGCCTATATCAACTACGATAATCTCATCGGCTACATAGACCAAGTCCAGTCCTCCGTCAATGTCATCTATGTCAAGGGTGCCGATAACCAATGCGCAATCACCACTCATAGAGGTAGGATAACAGTCATAGGTGCTAGTCCTGCCCCATATGCTGGGACCCAATACAACATTTTTGAACACCTAGGGAATACCCTAGCTCAAATTTCCATCCTGGATCTTCTCCGCACATCACCCACTTATCAAGAGATCCTCAATAAAGCCTTGCAAGAATCACGTGTTCCCAGCGACATCAACCTCACTGAATTCCAAAACCTTGTCAAACACCTATCTACATCCTATGGGGTCTCTTTTAGACCAACAAACATACCCTCTAAAGAAACTGATCATAATCTCCCACTCTGTATCACTGTCATGGTTAAAGATTTTTCCATCAAGTGGGTCGTGATAGATAATGGATTGGCCCTAAATCTGTGTACTCTAAAATTCATAAAATAATTGGGTTGCACTGAGGTTGATATAGCAAATGATGTCATCACAATAAAAGCAAATGACAATCTGGAGTGTACTTCTGAAGGCACCATATCATTGCCCATTCAAGTGGGTCCAGTTATCCAAGAGACATTATGTCATGTTGTTGATCTTGCTTCCCTTCAACATCCTCCTCGGACGCCCATGGATTCATTCTATGCAAGCCGTCCCATCCACCTACCATTAGTACATAAAATTCCCATATAAAGGCACTGAGATCACCATCCATGCAGATCCTAAGCCCTTCACATACTACAATGCATTGGAGACATCCTTTCCGCATTCCAATCACTATCCTGGGATTGATATTGGCACCTCTATCGCCAGCTCATCTCAAACCCATTCAGACCTAGAAACAATCCTCTCCTCCACCTTGTCCACGGTTAAGATTAAAAAAAAGGTTGTGGTGAATACACTTTATCTGATGCCTTCATAGTTGGAGCACTGCCAATTGATCCTCACACCCAAGGCCGCCAACCTAATCTAAGCAAAATAGAATTAGAGACAACCAAGACACTACAATTTGGTTCTACCACTTTTATATCAAAAGGTACTTTGACTGGCCAGGAAATGGCACCAAACATCAACCAATGGCTATATAAAGATCCACCTCCCAAAGACATAATTTGCCTTAATTACTTCAAAGATAAGTACCCCACAATGCACAAACTGGTGACAGAAAAATGGAATTACCAAGGAGGTGGCCTTGGTTATGAAGAACAAGGAATGAAAGATCCTATTGTACCTACCCGACTAGAAAATCACTTGGGCCTTGGTATGGGCTCTGACATGAATGGGGGTACCAACGAGTTCATCGACTATTCCTCTTGTCCATCCCTGGGCAAAATCGTTGACATCGAAGATATCCCGGAAGAGAAAGTTGTGAGAGCTTATGATGATGTTTTCAATGATGAAACCTTCTTGGGCAATGCTGTCCTACAACAAATTTCCATCCTCTTCATTGACCTTCCCCTCCGCCATCCTGAACTCATAGACTGGGACCAACCAAGTGTCGTACACGTTGACGAGTTCCAAAGTGAGGATGCACTCCTAAGCTTTATGGGAGCAATTGAGCAAAGAAGTGACTGGGGGAAAGACTTAGCATATGTCTACAAATTGGACCCAAAGGCATACTTTGGGGAAGAGGAGAACTTTAGCCACAAAAATGACACAGAAAACAAAATAAAGAAAGAGAAAAATCGATCTCCTAGTGAAAACCCCTCTGGGGCGCTATCTGATCATAAAGAAGTAAAAACAAAGGGTGCATCCCCTGGTGAAAACCTCTCTAAGGCTCCAGAGGATGAAGATTATCCTCTTCCTCTTATCTGAGATTACAGGCCTGAATAGTCATCAATTCTCATTGAAGAAGCAAAATTGGTCAATCTGGGTACCAAAGAAAATCCCGCCATCACATACATAGCAGCATCCTTGACTAAAGAAGAAGAAAGTGATCTTGTCACTTTATTAAAGGAATCCATCAACAAGTTTGCATGATCTTACTCCCACATGCCAGGGTTAGATCCTAACTTGGTGGTTCACCATCTAGTAGTGGACCCGAACATCAAACCTATTAAGCAAAAGCTCAGAAAGATGCACCCTAAAGTGGCATTACTTGTCAAAGTGGAGCTAGAAAAATTACTCCATGCCAAGATCATCTGCCCCATTGACTACTCTGACTGGATTTGTAATATGGTGCCCATCTCTAAGCCTGATAAATCAATCAGGATATGTACAGATATTAGAGACCTCAATAAGGCATGTCCCAAGGATGATTTCCCCTTGCCAAACATAGACATGATTGTGGATCTCATAGTAGGACATGAGATGTTGTCACTCATGGATGGCTTTTCTGGATATAATCAGATCCGCATTGTAGAAGAAGATCAACATAAGACAACATTCAAAACCCCTTGGGGCACCTTTTGCTATAACATGATGCCTTTTGGCTTAAAGAATGCTGGGGCAACCTATCAAAGAGCAATGACTGTCATTTTCCACAACATGATTCACAAGATCCTTGAAGACTATGTGGATGATATCTTGGCAAAATCAATAAAAAGGGAAGATCACCTAGATGTTCTAGAATGCATCTTTGACAGAATTGGGCACTACTTCTTAATGCTCAACCCTAAGAAATGTGTCTTTGGGGTCACATTAGGGAAACTCCTAGGGTTTATTGTATCCAGATGAGGCATTGAAATTGATCCAAATAAAGTACAAGCTATCATAGAGATGCCTCCACCAAAAACACTCTGATAGCTATGTGGCCTCAAAGGAAAATTACAATTAGTGCACTGTTTCATCTCTCAACTAGCAGACAAGTTCCAACCATTCACTCATCTCCTGCGCAAAGACAACACATTCAAGTGGGATCCTTAGTGTCAGAAGAGTTTTGACAAAATCAAAGAATACTTGGCTAATCCACCCATCTTGGTACCACCTGTACCTAGTCGACCAATCATCTTATACAATTATTCTACTACCATAGCACTAGGGGCGCTACTCACTCAATTGAATGACACAGGCAAAGAAAGAGTCATTTATTATATCAGTCGAACCTTAGTGGGTTATGAGCTCAATTATTCTCCTATGGAAAAAGCATGTCTGGCAGTGGTCTTCACCACTCAAAAAATTCACCACTACATGCTTAGTCACACAACCAAGCTCATTTCAAAGGTGGATCCTCTCAAGTACCTACTCTCCAGGACTACACTTACAGGTCTAATGGCAAAATGGGTTATGTTTCTAAGTGAATTTGATATTTAGTATGTCAACAAAAAAGCCATTAAAGGGCAAGTCATTGCTGATCAGCTAGTTGAAGCACCATTAGTAGATGCATATCCTTTGGTCACAAAATTTCTAGATGAGCATTTATACATGATAGAAGAACAACCAACATGGCAACTCTACTTTGATGGGTCCTACACAGCTCATGGCGCAGGGGCAGGAATACTTTTTGTCACACCTCAAGGTGACTACATCCCCATGTCATTCAAATTGGGATTTCCCTGCACAAAAAACATTGTAGAATATGAAGCACTAATTGCAAGACTCCGCATGGCCATAGAATGGACCATCACAGATATCCAGGTCTTTGACAACTCCCAACTCATCATCAAACAAGTCTTGGATGAATATCAAACCAAAGATGAGAAATTGATGCCATATAAGTAAATGGTTGACAAGCTGAAAGAACACTTCCTCCACTTGCAAATAACACAAGTACCATGTTTACAAAACAAAGCTGCTGATGCAATGGGCACAATTGGCTCCCTTCTCGAGATTCCCCATGAGTCTACACAATATGAATTCTTAGTTGAGCAACTACATGCTCCCGCTTATGAGAATGATGAATCGAATTGCGTATGTGTCTTGGTTGGTCCCCAGTCCCTATGGTACCATGATATCCAAGCTTACCCACAAAATGGTATCATATATCCTCATCTCACTGCAAACCAATGCCAAAAATTTATCTGTAGAGCATCCCGTTACACCCTCGTAGCCAATACCCTTTATCGTCGAGGTTATCACAATGTGCTCTCTAGATGTCTAGTTGAAAATGAAGCTGCCCAACCTTTACAAGAGGTACATGCTGGAATCTGCGGTGCCCACATGAGTGGCATTGTCCTAGCTAAGAAAATTCTATGTATAGGGTACTATTGGCCTACAATGGAACATGATTCTTGTGAGTTTGTCAAAAAGTGCCTATCTTGTCAACAACATGCTAATTTGATCCATGCTCCTGCTCAGGACCTCAGACCTATTGCACCTCCTTGGCCATTCTCTTGTTGGGGTTTTGACCTCGTTGGTAAGATTACTCCCCTCTCCTCTGAAGGCTACAAGTACATAATCATAGCTATGGAGTAATTTACAAAGTGGGTCGAAGCAATTTCACTCACACTCAGTACTGGTGTCCAGATATCCAAATTCATCCTCTATCACATCATTTGCCACTTCGGAATACCCTCCACCATCTTCACAGATCATGGTACACCATTTGAAAATCAACACGTCAGTGATCTCTGTACTCGCCTCCATATCCATCACCATTTCTCTAGTCCATATTTCCTGCAAGGTAATGACCAAGCTGAGGCAACTAATAAAACCATCCTCAAAATCCTCAAGAAAGTTGTCAATGATACTAGTCGTGACTGGCATCTCCAGATCAATCCCGCCCTCTAGGTATATCACACTTCCTACCATTCTCCTACTGGCACAACTCCCTACTCCCTAGTCTACGGTGCTGAACCAGTCTTACCAATTGAGGTTGAACTACCCTCCCTCCGAGTATCACTAATAGGCATGATTGATGATGAAGATTACCGGGTAGCATGACTCACACAACTGGATCTCCTAGATGAAAAGTGTCAGAAAGCTTATGATCACTTGATTGTTTACTAGAATAGACTCAAGCAGAACTATAACAAGAAGGTCCACCCACGCCAGTTCCAGGTAGGAGACCTTGTGCTAAAGGAAAATCAAAAAGTGGGTATGGATAGGGAAAAGAAAGGCAAGTTTGAAGTCACATTGCAAGGCCATATGTTGTCACTGCATGCTTCAGTTCTGGGGCATATCAACTCTCCACTCCTGAAGGAGAACCATTGAATGATCCAATCAACATCATTCATCTTAGGCACTTCTATGCCTGACACCTGGTTGTTCATTCCAGTTATCTGAGAAAATCCACAAAAAAGTATAAAAAGTCTTGAAAAAGCACAAAAACAATGTAAAACAGTCCTAAAAAAAATCTCAAAAAAGCAGAAAAATGAAGCTAAAAAATTGGTTGACCTGGTGAAAACTTGGTAAACAGGCACTTGGGCAATATCAAAAAAATCCAAAAGATCCAAAGAAATCAAAAAGAAAAATAAAGAGAAAAACTTTCGTCCAACGGTGAAAACTTGGCAAAACAAGCTCCTTGGACAAGTACCATGATGAAAACCTGGTAAACAGGCATCGTGTATAATCCCTCCATCCTATTGTTCTCTGCACTTGGGGGCAAATTCTTCTAGCCACTCCCCCATCTCTCTTGTTCTCCCAGTCGTCTACCATACCTATCATGTCTTGTCCATTTCCCCTCCTCCATCCTCCTTTGGATCTTGATAAAATACAAAAAAAACATAAAAATCTTAAATGTATACATGCTTTTGGACCCCTCTTGGTATCCATTTCTGCATCACCCATAATTTTCATCCTCCACTCCATCTACATCTTTGCCTTCCATTTTAGTGTAATTAGCCACAATTTCTTACTCAGCTTGCTTCTGAGCCATTTTCCTATCCACCATCCTATCTTCCATCCTTCTCCTATCCTATCCACCATCCCATCTTCCATCCTTCTCTATCTTTCAACCACCATCTTTTTTTCCCTCTACCTCCCTTAGTGTCTTGCTTTACCTCATCCTAATGCCTCATCACACATGACCTATCCTAAGTGGGGGCATTTGATTCCTTGGAAACTTTAGCGTATCCACCTTTCATCTCCATGTCCTCTTCTCCCATCCCACTATCGTATCCTATCCATTCCTTCCATCCATTTTCCATCAAAAGCCATCTCTCCACCCTTCATCCTCTAGCATGGGAGCATCCTTCTCCACATAGTCCTTGGATTCCTATCCATCCATTCCCTCAATCTATCTCCCTTTCGAGCTATCTTCCCATCTCCACCATTCCTTGGTGTTCTCTTGTCATCGATCAGAACATCCATCTTCCTTCAGCATTCTTCCAATCCATTTATCTTCTAATTCATTCATATTCAATTCTATCCAATCCATTTATCTTCTAATCCGTTCTACCTTTCACCCATTTATTCTTCCTTCCTATCTAATTCAATATATTATATCTATGCATCCAATTCTTTCATATCAATAAAATCACTTTCTTTCTTGACTGGGGCAACATCATGCACATCCTCATCATCTCGTTCATCATCTCAAGCCCCTGTGCATCTTATCATCAGTCTCCTTGGCATCTTCATCATCCCGTTGTACAACTTAAATGCATCAAACACCAAAATAAAAAATCCTAAAAATCACAAAATCCAACAAAATTAAAAAAAATAAAAATAAAAATAAAAAATCATCGAAAATCCTGCAATAAACCTTTCGCATCGTTACATTTTCAGCAATGTTTGATCACTGGGACTGCAATCATGTTTTCACCAAATCAATTTGGAGATCAACTCTCCTTGCTCCTCATCCTTTTCACAGCTTTTGGCAGTGAATATATTTCCATCAAATCAAATCAAATCAAATCCAATCTTTGCCCATCAGGATGCATCCTTCCAGTGTCGGCTTATCAAATCTTTCATCACATCAATCCTGTTCATGGTAAGAACTTTGGACCGAATGACTGCTTGGTCATGAGGCCTTCTTTATTGATTTTATCTTTTTGTGTCAGTTAAAACCTACTCACCACTACCTCGATCTACTATATCTTGGTGCATTGTGACTGGTCGCTACTGATACATGCATCTTTTGCAGTGTGCTTTTGTTTGAGCATCTAGTCCATGCAAAGGAATCTTGTCATCCGTGTTTTCTAACACCTGATGCATACCTCCTATTGCAATATCAAAATCGGATGTGCTCTCCATATTTTTCACACAAATGGATTCCAATGCTCATTTAGATGCATTTATGTTCATTTGCATTTGCATTCTTAATTGCATTTCAGAAGGCTTCTATTTATTTTCTCCTTCCTTTCCTCTCTCCTGTTGCGTCCTTTTTCAAGAAAATCCCACAACCTTGTCATCGTTGTGTTCTTTTCTCAAGGGGGCACAACCCTATACCGTTGTTGCTTCAGCATGAATTCTAGAAACCGTCTTCCTCTGGGGAAACTTATTTTCTTGTCTTTGACGCAACGTCACTTGCGACGACACGTCAAAGAGGGGAAAAATATAGATGTCCAAAAATATTAATATTATTATTAATATTAAATTCCCTCTTATTCCTCTAACTATTTAATTTAGTCAATTAAATAGTTTCATTTATCAATAGTTTAAATACTATTCTAATGTATTTCATTTAAATACATTTGCCTCCACAAAATCCCCTTTTAATAAATTTATATTTATTAAATCCTCCATATTCCTAATTCTTCTAAAGCATGTTTATTCCAATTCAATTTGGATTATAATCTAAACCCTAGCTAGGAGCCTACTAATCCTACCCTAAAGCCTACCCTATTCCCACTCTACTCCCATCACCTCACCCTCTAAACATGTTTCCCTACCTAACTGTCCTTTAACCATGCTTAATGGGTGATTCCTAACCTTTTTAAGGCTAATGGAATGCTCACCCACATGGGGAAATTCTCTCCAAAATGGGCACCCATTCCTCTTTAATTCCTTCTTACAACTTTGTCTCCCCTTTTAAAATATTGAGCTACTCAATATTAATGCCAATTTTGACTCAAAATTGGCCATCTTTTCAAGTCTATGTGTCTCCCATGTGGCTCTTATGTGGATGCCACATAGGTGCCACTTCATCCAAGCCTCTTCTTCTCTCCAAAAACTCTATAAAGAGAGGCCTTCTCCTCTCATATTTTCATCTCTCAATTTGCACTGTTATCATGCTAGAATTGCTTTAGAATTCATAGTCATTTTTCATGCTAATGTTCTTAGTTTCTAGTTTTTATGCTTTTCATACTTAAGTCACTTAGAAATCACATGCTAGGTTCTAAATTGGTGAATGAACCTTAGTTTCTATATAGCATATGCATATCATCTTTATGACTAGCTTTAGAATATCATCTTCTTGAAGAAGATTTGAGACTAGTTCCTCATACTAGCTCTTGAATCTTTCTTCTTGTCTTGACAATCTTGCATTTGCATTGGGATCCATAACATTTTGTTTGTTTAAGAGAGCACACCTACATCCAATCTAAAAGGGAAAATCAAAATGAGTAGAATAGGGTGCATTTGTTTACTTGTTTTAAGCTCTATCTGATGTTATTTGGTATTCTTTGTTGCTTGCTTGTTCTCTTATATGCTTTTGAAATGATTTATGTGCTAACCCACTAAAATTTGCATGTTTGAGCTTACTCCCAACAGGTTGAAGGATTCCTCATACACAGTTAGTATGCAAGGGATATGCATAAGAAGAAGGTATTGATTATGGAGAAACCCTTGCACCCGTTGCTAGAATAGAAGGAGTTAGAATCTTACTTGCTTATGTTGCATTTAAAGGATTCAAGGTATACCAGATGGATGTCAAATCTGCATTCCTAAATGGAATACTGGAAGAAGAGGTATACATTGAACAACCAGAAGGGTTTGTTGATCCAAACAAGAGAAACATGGTATGTAGACTACATAAAGCCTTGTACGGATTGAAACAAGCACCTAGAGCCGAGTATGAAAGACTTCACTCATATCTCATTAGCATAAAATTTGTTAGAACAAGTGAAAATATCAATCTGCACTTAAAATAAGATACCGATGGTAATATTCTGATTGCTGAAATTTTTGTTGATGATATCATTTTTTAGGGAAATGAATTGTTATGCAAATCCTTTGCTAATGAAATGGGAAAGTAATTTGAAATGTATATGTTTGGGGAGATCAAATTCTTTCTTGGTCTACAGATTCTTCAACAAGATGCAGGCATATATATCACTCAATCCAAATACATCAAGGAAGTGCTAATGATATTCAAGATGGAAGATTCCAAACCAGTTGGAACACCTATGGCTACCAGATCTAAGATGAAAAAAGAAGACAAATACAACGAGGTAAATTAGACCTTATATAGATCAATGATTGGAAAACTAATGTATGTTGTTCTTACCAGACCAGATATAGCACATGAAGTTGGAATAGTTGTAATATTATCTGCTAATCCCAAAGAATCATATATGACTGCTGTCAAGAGAATTCTGAGATATCTGAAGAACACTGAGGACTATGGCTTATGGTATAAAAGAGAAGGAAAATTTGAGATACAAGTCTATACAGATGTTGATTGGGCTGGAAACATTGATGACCGAAAGAGCACAACTAGAGGCGCATTATTCATGGGTGACAAAATTGTCACATGGATCAACAAGAAGCAAGGATGCATCTCTCAGTCTACTGCAGAAGTAGAATATGTGGATGTTGCTGCAAATTGCTCCAATATTGCATGGATCAAACAATTGTAACCACCTAATTTCAGTCTGTCGCAACTATAGACCCTATTTGCCCTAAGTGTGATCATGCCCTCGAGTTATGTCCAAACGACCCTGTTACTGCTTGGCATAATTCTTTTAATCAATTTAATGTCCTAGGTGATTTTTATCACTGATTTATATTTATCTACTATAGCCATACAACTCAAATCAATATCGACCAATCAGATCAAATCTAAATCAAACATGGCTATAGTATTTAATTATAATGGAATTAAATAAATCTCTATATCAAATGTATCACTTGCAATCCAACCCATTCCCCTAGCCTATTAATTTAATTAAAATGGCTATAGTCACTTAATTATTAAAAAGCAATTTATTTGTTTTAATAATTAATTCCTATATTTCTAAATGAATTAAATAAGTTTATTTCATTTATTAATATTCCCTTAAACCCTAACCTAACCCATCTCAACCACTTCT
>MU226052.1:2534414-2558281 GCA_018584345.1 Thuja plicata | reverse complement strand
GTTTCATCAACATATTCTGAGGGCTGATATGTTGGTGTTCATACTCTTCCTAGATTAGAAGGCAATAGGTCACCTTTAGAGGGTTTTATGTGTTTTTCATGCTTTTACTAACCCTATATTGCTAAAAAAATGATCTATTGAAGTGTTTGTGTCCATCTAACAGGTACCCATTTACGCACTCACAGGTATGAATATGAAGATTCTTAAACCAATAATTATCTATTGTGATAATACCAGCACAATAAACATTTCTAAGAATTTAGTCATGCATGCTAAGACTAAGCATATTTCTATCAAGTATCACTATCTAAGAGAACAAGTGCAAGCAAAGGAAGTGACACTGGAATATGTTCAATCAAAGGAACAACTAGCTGATATATTCACCAGGCCATTACTGAAGGATACATTTGAGTACATGAGACAGAGACTAGGGGTCCAACCCTTGTCTATCGGTCAGTAAGCTGACTAGGAGGTTGCATCAACCTATACCAAATCTGAAGATTAGTCATGTTGATGCAAACACTATGATGGACAACATCAGATATATCTATACATAGCAAGGTAGAAATCTACACCAAAAACCAGAGACATTGTATTGCTGATGTATAGGGAAATTCAAGGAATATATTATGTAAAAGGATGGAACATGATATAGATGATTTTTTTTTCGACATTGTTGTCAAAGGGAGAGATGATCTCATTATCATAAAGGGAGAGATTATCTCATCATCATAAGGGAGAGATTATCTCATTGAATCATGATTGAGAGATATGATAAAGGGAAAGATTATATCATTATTCATGAAGTGAAGTTCCTGCAAATCAGAAAGAAAGAGTTAATCAATATTATAAGGGAGAGAAATTCATTACATATGAAATATCCATCTAAGGAAGAGAGTTAACAAAGGGAAAGAGTTCGTACAAAGGGAAAGATTGTTGTCAAAGGAAAAAGAGATTATCAAGAAGAGGAACAGTCAAGGTAGAACACATATCAAAACAAAGACATTAGATGCTACATCTATCCAATGAAGGGATTGAGAATTGAAAAACAACCATTATGTAAGAAAAAAATCTAAGCTATTTTGAGCTTACCGAAATCCAGACATTTGTAATAGTTACATTAGGAAAGCTTGCTGAAACTATCATATTTCATATTGTATTAGTATAGTATGATAATGTAGTATGTTGCCATCAATGCCAAAGGGAGAGATTGATGACATGTAACTTATTGAATGTTTGAAGATGTTAAGTTGATCACCAAAATGCAGAAGGATAATGCAAGATATTAAATCAGTTAATGAATTGTATTGTCATTGATGTGAACTTGATATAAAATAATCAATTATAATCAAAGTGTCAAAGACTTCAGAGAATCAAAGAGAAAAAGATTATTCTTTTAGTAATGCATAAAAGACAAGTATTCACAATGTGACTTCAAACACCGATGGTCAGTGGAAACCGACAGACAGAGATCACTGAAAGTCAAGTCACAATGATTCCCAAGCAAGAACATCGATGAGCATTACTGATAAGCAGGATCACAAGCATAAACGATGACCAAAAACATAGTGTAAACTGACAGAGAAGCCCGACAAGAACTAGAGTGTTGACCAAAGCTATCAAAGATTTAAGACACTGAAATTAACTTGAGTTCAGAAATGAAAAAATATCTAGCTAGCAGAGCTAAATATGGACTTAACTGGTATTTATCTTTATCGACAAGATAAAGCCAGAGATAAGTTAAGGATTTAATCTGTTTTGTCCAGTTGGCAAGAATATCTCTGTGAGATAAGATAGGAGTTTTTCTTTAAATCTAATTGGCAAGAATTGTGGATCACGCCAAGATCAAGAAAATCAAGAACCTAAAAATGGTGATATCATGTCTATAAAAGAGACAACTTAATTCATTATGAATTGAGTGGGTGAATGAATAAAAAGAGGATTCTGAAGAGAAACTAATGAAGATCAACTTCATACAATCTTGATCAATCAAGCTGAGGAAAGAGCTAAAGTTTTCTGCGAGCACCGAGAATTAGAGTACAACATCACCGAGCAGAATCAAAGTGGAGCAAAGGTATAAAAAGAGATATATTGATTAGAATAGTTTTATGAGATTATAATAGATCTGAAAATCTGCAAGTATAAGTTGTATATGTGAATAGATCATACTGTTTTAGTTTAACCATTGATTCAGAAAGTCTCTTAACTGAGCGAGATTTAAAGATCCTTTCTATATTGAGATACCTCTATAAGGAGTATCAAAAGGTTTGATCATGAAGATAGCATGAGATGACTGATACCTATTGATAGGCCAAGTGAGTGTTTGATCAAAGAATTATGTAGCATAGAGATGCCTGATATCAAGTGATAGACTAAACTTTTAAATCCTCTAACAAGGTCACACCTAACAATGTGTTTGAAACCTTTAACAGGGTTGACTCTTCACCGAGCTCACTTCAAAAGAGTGAAAATTTTGGGTTACCGGTCCCAAGTGGTTTTTCCCTTAACAAGGTTTCCACATTAAAAATCCATGTGTCAATGTGTTTATGAGTCATTACTTTAGTGTTTTTCATTACACATAGCTTAACTGGATTGATCGGTATACTCTAGATAATTTACTATCTTTTAGTAAATTAGCAGACTGTTATTTGGTAAATATACAGTAGAAGGTTTAACAAAGCATTTCGAGCAATAGTAATTTGATAATAGTATTTGGAGGCATTCATCTTATAGGACTGAAGATAAATAGAGGCTTAATATTGTGGTACTAAGTTTTTGGGTTGATTATTGGAATATTTTGAGGCTACTGATTCACCCCCCCTCTCAGTTATTACTAACACTCTGTGATCCATCATCAGGATGTAAGAGGAAAGAGCATGAAGGATCATAGAGTGTGATGTGAAATGTTGATGCTAAAAAACATACACAATAAAAGCCACAAATTCAAGCTTTAAATTCAAATGAGTTGTGGAAATATGGTCGATTTAATACATATTCTATCTCAACTTTTCCCAGGAACTACAACATAATCAATGCTATATAATTAATAAATTATAAATTAGAAAAATGGGTATCAATACATGTAGTGTCTTACAAATTGGGTTAGTGGTAATATAAACTTTACAAAATAATATTACGCAGTCTGCAATAAGTTCAAAGCATACATATTTATAATTACTTTTCAAAAATGGTGAATAACATCATGGCATTTCCACAATAATCTATAACTTAAACAAGTGGTTGCTTACCCAAACAAGAGTTGTAGGCAGCTGGAGTCCCTGCCTTCCGCAAAAAAAAAAAAAAAATGCTAGGCTCAATAAATAGTAGTGTTATGCACTTGGTGGTTTGCTCATCTAGTAGACCCCCCGTTGGGAAAATTGTAAGATCCATCTAAACCAGTTTTAAATAACAAAATAGGAATTTGGATCATGACGGTTCTAAAAAATCAGTGTTGGACAAACATCTGTATGAAAGTAAACATTAAATAATGCATGGAAAAAGCTGAAGTCTAGGCTAGAGAAGACCTCTACATGGAGTGTATTGTGTTGCAGAACTATTGACCAGACTTGGAGGACTGGTGGAACATGGTGTATTGACCATGTTAAAGTATTTTGAGGTATTGGAACAAGATGAGAAGGCTTGTTGAAAGATTTGACATATTGGAGGCCCTAGGTGCATTGGGGGAAGCCCAGATTGGGATCGCTGAGTGGATGTTTGATGTCAAGAGAAGTTGGAATAAGTGATCAGAGGAAGTGAGTTTGTTCAAAATGTCTGAGGTGTTGGTTGTCTAAAGTCAGAGTACTCTATTTGACCCTTGAGTTGAGACTAACTCCTTGAGTGAGTTCCACAACACTTGTATAATCCTTGAGTTGAGTTGGGTTCCTTAAGGGGATAGTAGACTAGGACTCTGCATCAGTTTAACTTGAGCTTCACTTGGTTTTGAGAATAGTTTAATATTTTCTACTTAACAAGGCCAACCACATGAAGGTGGAAGCTCATTTGGCCCCACCCCCCCTAACATCACTCTAAATTCCCCATTAACATCTAACATTGATTCATTCATTCATCCATTTATGAAATATAATAGTCAATCATTATAATCACATAACATTAAATAACACCTAAAATTAATTAACAATTGGACATTCATCACTAATTCATCAACATATCATTCATCAACATTTAGTAGCACAAAATTACATTCATCAAGACAACATAGATATATTATCAAAAAAGGTTTATTGCAATCATTTCTTTTTTGGTTTTTTCCTCAGTTTTTTAATGTAATGGCCAAGCGGAGCATCAATATCTTTTTTGTTCCCCTCCTCTTCTTCTTGTGATCTCAATAAATGCCTCCTCCTGTGTGTAGGACGCTGGTGCACCAAAGGGGGTCCGCTGCAATAACAACTAAATGGGTTAGATTCACAACATTTTATATTAGTGTTACAAGTATTTCATTAATTAAAAGAAGATAATAACCGATCAAAACATAAATAAATAACATAATAGAGATTTTATTTACTTGACAATGCCACATCATCTTGAATAGGGTGAACTCTTAGATCATCCTCCACTCGTTCACCATGATGTTCTGCATGCTCTAAAATGTACACAAGAAAGGTTACACCAATTTTAATTTAAAATGTTAAATTATATTAAAAATTACACAATTAATTTCCAATAGCAAATGAATACCTCCATCACTGTGATGCACATCAGGGTGTTTTTCATATGGAGGTTTTATGCTAGGATTAGAAGGCTGCATTACAATTTTATGCGCTTAGGTATGAAATAAACATCAAATAGATTATTGCACAAGTATTCAATTTGAAATAATTTTCATTTGGCCTACTTACCTATTTGTGAACCGATGGAGCAAGTTGTTGGTTTTGGCGTAGGCGTTCAGCCATGAATTTGTAGCCTTCATTTAAACCAATCTTTCTGTCTTCTTCCGTGGGCGCTACATTAAAATCCGTGCCTTGCATTTTTGGCTTAATATCATCAATTCTACAGGCATTGTTTGACTAAACAAATTGTTTGCAATTTATAAAAAAAATTGATTCAAAATTTCATCTACTGCTACTTACAGTTCTTGCTTGAAGTTTCAGATAACCACTAGAGCCAAGTTTGTGTTGGCCAATCTTTTCTATTCTGGCTTTTTTAGCCTTTGATGTGGCCTACAGTCTATGGAAATTTTGAAATATGTTAGATTATATAAATATAAAGATCACTAATTAGTTCATAATTACGTTCTAATTAATACTATCACATACCTTCTATTGTCATTTACTGGTGTAATTCCTCTTTGGCTTTGCGCTTTCTCCTTTGCATCCAAAATGAATTCCTTCCACTGCTTATCTGGAATCACGGGAGGACGCTCATACTTTGGGTTGCTCACTAGATTCCTTCTGTATGCATCCCTCATAGTCTTTAGATGTTTGCAAGCTCTCTGAAGAACTTTGGTGTTGTCAAAAATGTTACTTCCAAAGAGCTCCTCTAAATATTTTACGAGTTGATCTTTTTAATTTTTTATCCTGTAAATTCCATGTTTTAATAAAAAACAAAGTTGTTACCTAAAAAATTAACTGAAGTTGCATACCTTGAATATAGTACAATAAATAGATGAAAGGAAAAATATTCTAGTAATAATATGAAATCAAAGCAGTGGGATAGGGTTAGTTAACATATGATGTTCCACCTTGTACATATGGTGGGCCCGAATAGCGTCAATATTATCTCATTAAGCTTTTCATAAAAAAAATCCATGCAAACACATCATGGGATCATCAATCCAAAATGAGTTATGAATAAGTAAATTAAAATTAGAATATAAATAATAATAATTTTAAAGTACCTGGAAGCTTAGGTAATTTTAAGGGAATCATATCTTCATCGGTCAACAACAATGACATATGTAATTTTCCCATACTAGCAACATGGGTAGATCCAGGAAACGATGGTGAATTATCACTATTATTGGTCTATGTATCCTAAGGAGGTGTATCTTGTACTACACAAAATTATTCCACTATGAAATTCACCCAAGATTAAAGTACAAATAAAATCATAACTAACACATAATCGAATATAGAAAAACAAGGATAGACCAGGTATAGACGGTGCAAACATAGATGTTTGCATGCTCCTTGTTGCCGACATTGCAGTCAGCAATGGCGTCAGATTGCTGGTCGTCATAGTCTGCAGTACATCATGACCTAAACAATACATTGTTAGCAAAGACATGCATAAATTTTTATAGCAGTTGGAAATCATTCACTCTGTCAGATTGTGGGTGAAGATGCAAAGAAAAACATACCAATTCACATAATATTCATGGCTAGAGATATTTAAGATAATATTGTGAATGTACAGTTTGAAGTGAGGAGTCAAGATATGTGAGTTTGAATAAAAAAACTAGTAAATCCAATGAAAAATATAGATTTCTAAGTAGTAAGACCAATGAATTTTGTAACCTGTTAACTTAAGGATTATTTTACCTGAGGGAGTTGTACTAGTACCATCCTCACCACGATGTCCATGAGCAGTTGCTTGAGAACACAAAAAATTCTGTAAGAACACATACATATTTTAGTTCATGACATAAAAGAGTATAAAATATAAAAAATTATTGAACTTTTGTTATAACTAAAGATTCATTACTACTTACTTCAAAACAACGTGTTTGCCATGTCAATTCCTCTTTCCTCACCAACGTCTCCTTAGTTGGACTTGGATCGACCAAAATGGAAAGAATTTCTGAACTGAATTTTTTTGATTTCTTCTTAACCATATTTACAAGGTTAGGAATATCTACGATGGCCTCATCCATATTTGATGATATTGTTGTTGTTGATGCAGGTGCTTTTCCCTTTCTATGAACACCAATTTGTGACAGGAATATCAATAAAACTATGAGAATAACTCCAAAACCCTAAATAAAAGAACATAATAATATAACATTTTTCTTCTATCTAATTTGTATAATTATATTAAGGTTTACCTTTGCTAAAAAATGGGTGAAAGTAAAATCCTTGCCTCTGTCATCATGTGGTGGATCCATGTCATTCTGTGACAAAGATTAAATATAAAAACTTTAGCGAAATGAAAGCAATAGACTTAATTAAAAAAACTTATTAAAAAAATGGTATATTGGAGTCATAAATTGGAGGTTAGTTTAAATGGCATATAGTACTTACCACCCCCATGATCGTAATTTTTTTGTATCTATGCAATTCAAATGGAAATCTATTCATAGTTCTCCCCCTGCACTTATTGATTTTATTGCACATACAAAAACATGATTCCCCTCACGTGCCTTGAATATGCAATTGGGTCTCTTATTAGTTGACCCAGGTCGCATACTATTTATAAAAATTGCAATATTCCCTGTTGCTTTTGGCCTTTCATCAATGGACATAGAAAATCCTTTACTTTGATCCTTTTCTTTCCATTGTATATAATTTGCTGACAATGCATACCTATGCATACTTTTTTTATATCGAACAATCCAAATCCAATTATTGTAATTTTAATAAGGTCTGACAAACTCCATCAATTCAACAACTTTTTTGTAACATACCTTTATGCCATCCATGGAAAATAGGCCCAAACCATGTAATGACGATGGAGCTATACGATATATCCTCTCGTTAACACAAAAATAATTGTTAATTGGAGGTAGTTCCTTGGGTACCCATTATTTCAAAAGATGTGTGTACTTCAAGGGCACCTCAATATCATCTTTGGTATCATTATCATAAGAACATGACCCCCCTTCAGCAAGGAAAATTTCATACGTTTATTGAATTTTCTTCTAATCTTTTGACCTCTGGTTGATTTCCCTATTTAGGCCTACTACATGTCTCACTTTCATCTTCTATTCCCGCATTTCCCTCAATCAAGGAAGGCAGATATGAAAAGTACCTATTAGGTGGTTTGTGTAGTCCATCAAATGAGAGATATAGTTGGTAAGGAGTGAGATATTTTTCTAAATGAGGGTTATGTTGATTTAATCTTTGGACCATTGATGTTGAGGGTAGTATTGTTAAATCATAAGCAATTTAATACCTTATTGTTAAACCACTCAATGAAGATGGGTGTAAAGAGAATGAAAGCAAATAATAAACTATTTCTATAGGGTGTATTGACTTATATTTGATGATCCATGTCACTATGTAGGATCCTCGTAAAAGGGGTTAAATTTCCTGCATATGTGAATCATTATCTTAAGTTAGCCAAAAAGTACATGATACCCATGCTACAAATTACATAGAAGACAACATGAACAATATGCATTCATCATAGTCATTGTATATTTTTTAATTCCTTACCTTTACTTTATGTGTGCTATGTAGGAATGTCAACAAAAAGGGTGATGATGTCTGTAGTCAATTTCCTATTTTCACAAAGGGTTATAATCACACAAAATATATGCATATAATTAGCACCAATAATTGATCATCATAAGCAATACATTGGTAATTTGTTAAATAATAAATACATTAACTATACGAGTAATAACTAAAACACATGTATCATAAATCGCATATGTTGTAATAATTAGAAATGAACACATTAAATTAATTGTGTTGGAAAGTGATAAATTTTGTGTGTTATGATTTACTTTTGGTTGTCATTTATGGCAACACATCTAGGTTACAGATTGATTCCTATAAAGTTAAGTTTTGGTGACCCTGAAATCGACAAAGTACAAAAGTAGAGACACAAAGGTATTTTGGGTATCGAAGATCGAGATTGATGAGTTAAGGAAAGTGAGTTTAGAGGAAGATAGTATGGGGTATGTGTGACCTCCACCTAAGATTTATTTTGTTTTGGTAATGTTTACAACAAGTTAGAGAGATTTGAAGACTAACAGACAACATCAGGACAACGATACAAAGCAACTGGACTGAAGTGATGATTAAGGAAGTATGACATGGACTCCTGGAAATCGGAGTTGGATTATGATTGTTGATAACCTATATTTTGATTATGTAAGAGAGCTGACTATGCATTTGATATTTGTTTTATTAACTGTATTTTGTATTGAGGGCCGACTATGTAATATTCGTATTGAGAGCCAACTCAGTAAAGAAGAAATGTATATATGTAAGATCTTTTTATTGAGAGAAGTATGGAGGGATGATATGTTTTTGAGGAGATAAAAATGGTAGAGCAGAGGATGACAAAGATAATTGATGAGATATGAACATGAACTATCTAAGCATTAGAGATTCTTGTTTTGTTCATTAGTGAGAAAATTTTGTAACATAATTACATTGTAAGAGATGTATGCTCAGTTGGCCCCTAACAGGGTGTTCTATACCTTTAACAGGGTTGTTATTCCTTTAACAAGGAAATGTACTATGTAATATTCAACTCCTAACAGGGCTAGGTCTCCTAATAGGGACACTATACTTTAGTGCATGCTTGTGGGTACCATCCTCACCAGGGTTTTCCCTTGGCCAGGGTTTCCTCGACAACAAATTATGGTGTTATGAGTACTCTGTCATTTACTTATGTTCTCTTCATTTGTGCATGCATATGGTTAATATTTAATTGGTTGAAAAGTGTAATTAAGTGTTTAAATACTGATTCACCCTCCTCGTAGTATTACCTAATCCTAACAATTGGTATCAGAGCTTTTGGCCCTTGGAGAGAAAGTCTAACATCTTAAGAGAGATCATAATGGATTTGGACAGTTTGAAAGAAAAATTTGATGCTACACTAGAAGACCTTGACAAAGCAAATGAAGAGAATGGATAGTTAAGATTCAACATGCGAAGAGATGAGAAATTTATAAAGAAACTCAAAGACCATCTTTAACTTTCTAGAAGTCAGAGACATGATCTTATGGTTCAGATAAAAGAAGATTCAGAGAAAGACAATTCAGATCAGATGAAGCAACTTGAAGAAGAAAATGAAACTTTGAAACTTGAGAATGAAGCTATGACTAAAGAGATTCAATTAAAAAAGGATTCTAAGAAGAAGATTGAAGAAACTTTGAATAGTGCATTAGAACAAATGAAGAATGAGGCTGACAACTACAAGAACAAGTATCTAGAAATGGAGAAATACAATCATCTCATAAAAGGTGAACTTGTTGAGGCAAAGAAACACATTGAGAAACTTCACACTAGTAGAAATTTTATCGATGAACAAAGAGACAGATAGAAACCTAAAGGTGATATGACTGGTATTGGCTTCAATGAAGCTAAATGCTCAAAGAATCAGGAAGAGAAATATGATGCAAAGATTGATGCTGAAAAACATACTATTGAAGAACCTAGAGAGCAGATCAAACCCTTCAAAGGTAGATTCTTTGGTTGTAACAAGTTTGGACACATGAAAAGAGATTGTAGAGGTAATGTTCCTTTTAAGACCTTTTCTGGTTATTGTTTTAATTGTAATGGATATGGAAAAAAGAAAGCAGAATGCAGGAAACCTAATCAATCTGGATATATACAAGACAATGGAAGAGAACCTATAGTGAAAACTACATGCTACAAATGTAATAACATTGGATACATTGTGAATTATTGTAAGCTGCAAGTAAATCAAGAAACAATACCTCCTATATGTTACAAATACAATAATCCAGTTCATATAGCAAATTTTTGAGGGTATAATGGAGTAAACCACAAAAGATTACCACCTCCTATGAATACATAGAAGAATGGAAATGATATTGACAAGAGTATTGTAGATTTAAAGAATGATTTTGACAGTTGTTTTAAGAAATTAGAAAATAATAGTAGTGGTAAGATATGGAAGATCAAAGAAACAAGTGAGACATTGGTTCAGGGAGAGACAATAGATGCTACTGGATATTTTCCTGATGCTAGCAAAGCATAATCAACCTAATTGGCTGAGCATGGCCTTAGGGAGAGCATTAGATAAAGACATCAGAATATATCCTGCCCTGTATCTTGTGGATTGAGCTCATGCAAGCTTAGTTATGAGCATGGTTGACATCATGGAGTATACAGTTAAGAGCGCAACATCAACCGATGCATATATTTTGATTGTGAGATCTACAACCGACTGGACAGTATTGGGTAAAGTGAACTTTTATAACTTAACATTGTATAAAGAACCATATGATGATCTATTTACTTACCATTTGACAAAGAGAAACCTAAGGAGATTAGAAAGAGGAGAGATTCAATCTATCCTACATTTTCCTTGCGTGATCGATTAAAGTGAAAACTCAAAATTTGGTGTGAAAGAGGTATTTAAATCATCTAGCTATGGATGCACCTGTTATTTATGATGTTGTAGATCGACCTAGGTATAAGTTCAAGAAACATCTGTTCAAATATTGTGAAGAAGGCCCTGAAGGATCATTTTCTCAGACACCCTATGAAGTTTTACACGTAGAAGATATTAGGACTTACATTCACTGTAAGTATGATAAACTGGGTATTGATGAAATTTCTACTAAAATGGAGTATATGAATGACAAAGACATTATGAGAGATGAATAAAAACATATTGATCAGTTAAGCATTATGAAAATTCTAGATCTGTATGAATTTGATGAAGAAGAATGGTTTAAGATATTGTTGAGCAGAGTACATGATCAATTCATTTGGATAGGCGAGCAGCCTGTGAAGATTTGTAGTGATTTAATTCATGAGATTACTGGATTGGAAAATACTGGAATCAATCCTGTTGTATAAAAATATGTGAAGAAGCAAGTCAAAACCCTAACTCACTCAAAATGGGACAGGCGAGAAATGAGTGTGAATGACATCTTTCAATAGGATGTGAGACTAATTTCTATGATACTTGGCTACAAATTCTACTACAATAGTAGACCTAATTCGAAATCAGCAGGAGTTATCATGATGACATATAGAATGGTGAAAGAAAATGTCAAGTATAACCTATGCAAAGTGTTAACACAACAATTTCTGGAGAATGTAAAATTGATAAAGAAAGACAGATCGAAGACCTTCATATTTGGATCACTACTGGTACATATGTTCATACACATTGAACAAAAATTCCCAGGCATGAACCTAGCGGTTGGAGAATAGGGATACCTACTAGTATTTAGATTTCATAGAGCTACAAAAGACAAAACATGTCATGGGTTGATGGTGAGTTATTTGGAATGATAAAAATTATTCAGAGGCAGATGAATGGTAGATATAGGATACCTGAAGATATAGTTGAGAAGTACAAGAATACAATTTGTTTCATGGTTGAAACTTATTGTGTATACTTTGAGGCAGTCACACCAAGGAAGAAATGGTGTTATCCTATGGGATATGAGGTAAGTTCAAAAGTACTGACTATGCAAGTTGAACATGTTCTTGCATATGAGATTGATACATCTGAAGAAAGATGGGGAGCCTATGAGGATAAATCTGCTAAGGTAAGAGAGGAACAGACCATAGGTATGAGGAAAAGGAAAATTGACAATGTTGTGCATGAATGTGGCGTTAAGGAAGGACTAACAAAGAAGATTTGAGGGAAGTAAAAAGGAAAATGGCAAAATGATCTTCTAGATTGGAAAGTGCTAATACTTCAGCCCTTCCACATCCCAAAGTTGTGATGACAACTGTTGAACCTACTATAGGCATTAATGTAGACACCTCCTCCCCACCACAATAGAAATCGCAAGCTGAAAAGATTACTCCTAGAGTAAGCACTAGATCTAGCAGACATATCCCACCTAAAGAGAAAAACACTAAGAGAGAAGAGAAGAAACCTGAAAATGACAATCAGGCATAAAAGCCTTACTTGAAGATGATTAAGAAGAGAGATATAGAGAAAGGTAAGCTAGTTTCTATTAAAAAATACTATGACAGGTATGAGGAGACTGATAAACTCAAGATTGAAGATGTTTTAGTTAATCATTTAATTGTTTTCAAGAAGACTCTATTGGAAATTGATTGAAGTGTACCTGAAGAATTATATGGGAGATTGGAGACTAGGAAATAGCTAGCACAGATTGAGGATGAAACCATCATAAATTAGGAAATTGATAATATGCTACCTGTGATATCTCTACAAGAAAGGGATAGAATATTCAAAGAATTGAAACCTTTATTGAGAACTAATATTAGACTACTGAAAATTATGGCAATAAAATATGATGAAATCACTAAGGAGACTCATAAAGAACCAGAGAAAATATTAATGAACACTAATCCTGAGAAGACTCCACTTCCTAAAAATACTTTTCCTACACCCTTAGGAATGGGAGAGAGTTTGAAACCAGCTGAGGCAACTGCTAAGAAGAGTGAAGTTGATACACAAATAGATTTCTATGTTTTTGGTGTACCTGTGACACTTGACATCTCTAATAATGAGAAGGACCCTTTTGAACAAAACTTTGACAGTGCTATGACTGAAAATGAAGGACAGAAGGATGAACAATGCAAAGAGGAAGAACAAAGAGAAGCCGTATAGGATGAATGATAGAAAGAACATGAAGAAAAAGATGAAACCAAAACTGAGGTAAACACATCTTCTATCTCATTGTTGGCAAGGAAAGACAATCCAACAGATGTTGATGTTGATTTCATGGATGAGGATGAGCTAGTAAAATTGGATTTTACTATACATACTAAAGCCAAGGAGAGATCAGAGCAAAAATGTGACAAAAAGGTTAATGTAATAACCAGAGCAATTGATACTATGAAAAAATTGCTTCTAGTACCTATTGTTTTCCAACATAGAGATGATATTGAAAACCTGAAGATAACACTTGATGAATTTGATGGTTATTATGAGAACTTGATAAAGATTGCAAAAGAGAAGGCATAAAAGAACTACTCAGAGAAGAAGCTATCCAAAGTTTGCAAGTCTATCTCATGGGACTTGAGAATTTTGAAAACTACTATTGCAAACGCTAAGAGTTGCATTGCACATGGAAGGAAACTATTTAGTTACTGCATGAATCCTATCAGGCATGTTCAGAACATTAAAGACATTATTTCCAAGGATAGGGAAACCTTGAACAATATGATGGACAGTTGTGAGACCTTTTCACAAACTATAATGGAATTGGACAAAGAAGTAACAAGAATTTTGGCAAAACTAGATGTATTGGATATTGAGAAAGGGAGAGTTCTAACCAGATTCAATTTTCTAAAGAGTTTAATCACTCTTAAGCTATCTATAATTGAAGCACACTTATCAGACATGGAGAAGACTGCATAGTCATTGACTAAATTTATTCCCATAGAGTTGAAATATGTAGAGACAACATCATTTTCATTGAATGTACTAATTCATGTTAGTCAACTATTTCCTAAGTCATGGAGTACAAAAGAAAATATCTTGGAAGATTCCTTTCAAGATATTCTAAAACTGGTGAGCAAGCACTAATCCTATTAATTTTATGCACCTTTTTCATTATTTTCAAAGTGGGAGAAGAGAGAAGAGAAAAACTGAATAAGGAGAAGGAGAAGATAATGTATAAGGGAAGAAGAGAAAAATAAAATAGAGAAAGGAGAGATATTTTTGTTTTGTTGGAACATCATTTTTTTGTTAAGTGTTGCCATCAATGCCAAAGGGAGAGATTGTTAGAAAGTGATCAATTTTGTGTGTTATGATTCAATTTTAGTTTTCATTTATGGAAACACATATGGGTTACAGATTGATTCCTATAAAGTTAAGTTTTGGTGACCCTGAAATCGACTAAGTACAAAAGCAGAGATACATAGGTATTTTGGGTGTCAAAGATCGAGATCGATGAGTTAAGGAAAGTGAGCTTAGAGTAAGATAGTATGGGTTATGTGTGACATCCACCTAAGATCAACTTTTTTGGTAATTTTTACAACAAGTTAGAGAGATTTGAAGACTAACAGACAACAACAGAACAATGATACAGAGCAGCTAGACTGAAGCGATGATTAAGGAAGTATGACATGGACTCCTGAAAATCAGAGTTGGATTATGATTATTGATAACCTATATTTTTATTATGTAAGAGCACCAACTATGCATTTGATATTTGTTTTATTAAATGTATTTTGTATTGAGAGCCGACTATGTAATATTCGTATTGAGAGCCGACTTGGTAAAGAATAAATGTATATATGTAAGATCTTTTTGTTGAGCGAAGTATGGATGGATGATATGTTTTTGAGGAGATACGAATGACAAAGCAGAGGATGAAAAAGATCATTGATGAGATATGAACGGGAACTATCTAAGCATTAGAGATACTTTCTTTGTTCATTATTGAGAACATTTTGTAGCATAATTACATTGTAAGAGCTGTATGCTCAGTTGGCCTCTAACAGGGT
The DNA here is from genome assembly GCA_018584345.1 of Thuja plicata. NCBI lineage: Eukaryota > Viridiplantae > Streptophyta > Pinopsida > Cupressales > Cupressaceae > Thuja > Thuja plicata. The sequence goes on along the minus strand of MU226052.1, from coordinate 2,543,015 downwards.
GTTGTATACCTTTAACAAGGTTTTTATTCCTTTAACAAGGAAATGTACTAGGTAATATTCAACTCCTAATAGGGCTAGGTCTCCTAACAGGGACACTATACTTTAGTGCATGCTTGTGGGTACCATCCCCACCGGGGTTTTCCCTTGGCCAGGGTTTCCTCGACAACAAATTATGGTGTTATGAGTACTGTGTCATTTGCTTATGTTCTTTTCATTTATGCATGCATATGGTTAATATTTAATTGGTTGAAAAGTTTAATTAAGTGCTGTAATAATGATTCACCCCCCTCTCAGTATTACCTAATCCTAACAAATTGTACCATGGCATTAGAGTTTAATACATAATAAATTAATTATGAAAACATATAAGTTAAATAAATTTGTATGACTAGATCAATATTACCATCATCCTCATGACCATCATTGTCATCATCATCATCAACATGATCATCATCATCATCATCACCACCACCACCATCATTATCATCATCATCATCATCATTGTCGTCGTCATTGTCATTGTCATCATCATCGTCACCGTCATCGCCATCACCATCACCATCACCATCACCATCACCATCATCATCATCATCACCACCACCACCACCACCACCACCACCATCTTCTTCTTCTTCATCATCTTCGGTTTCTTCTTCTTCCATCATGTTATACTTTACGAGCCTTCCTCTTGGATCATGTCTAACAATAAATGACCAACCCAATTTTTGTGGAACCTCTATGTAAAACACTTGTTCACATTGGATTGGAAGAACATAGGGCTCATCTCCAACTGGCTCAAATGAATTTGTATTAATCATTGTAAATCTATTATCATGTTGAATAATAGTTCTATCAAGATCATTTTGATTCAGTCGTAGCCTGTACCATTTGATGACGAATAGAACTAATTTGAAAGATTCAAAGTCGCACTCAAGTATATCATCCAAAATGCCATAGTGTTGGTATTGAGATTCTTGAGGATGCATGTTGTTTCTAGATGAAATATCAGTGACCTCAAAGACAACAGTTATCCCAGAATCACAAGTTTTCTTCGTGTCATCCAACTTTTTTATGCAAAATATATGGCCATGGTAATACATAGCTTTGTGGTGCTTGACTTGCAGTTTTTCAAACATGTGAAAATCATTTGCATCATGAGTTAATATTAAACATATGGGTCATAATTAATAAATTTATACGTACCTGTCTACCTTTTAAACCATTTGTTAGATCAATTACCATTGGCGTAACATTGGAATCTCCATTATGATGATCTTCTTTAAACAATGAAGCAACACCTTCCCATATTAATGAGTTACCATTTTGTTGACATAGTTCAATCCATACCGTCATCCAATCAAGATTGTTCACAATATACAAATGTAGTGCATCCCACTCTCGACCAACTATATAAAAAAAATAGATCACTTACAAATAACTTCAATTGACTATTTATAAGAATTAATTAACTATAATAACATATTATAATTACCTCTCACTTTCCTCAATCTACCTTTCCCCCATCAAGTACTCACCTTCAAATTTATTAATGGAGTTGGGTCCCAAATGCGATCTATATGGATCTTTGCTGCAAACTTAGGAAGATATTCACTAATGTACACCATGGTTTGGTATACCATATATCCCTCCACCATAGAACCCTCAGGATGTTCTCTTTGTCAAACCAAACCCTTCAAAAATTTCAGGTGCCTCTCAACCATCCACATTGACCTAGTTTGTATAGGTCCACACAATTCAATCTGCTCAACTTGATTTATGAGGTAGTGTTCTTGTGCATTAAAAAACCTAGAATATAAACACTTTTGTATTTCACACATAAGATGATGAATTTTTCTCTTCCAATATTTTATATTTTCTTTATTGATTTATTTCGATGACAACCACCTAGAAGAGATTCAACACACAAAAATATAAAAATAATACTTTACAAAAATATACAATAAATTACTGAAAAAGTAAAATAAGTCACAAATATAATATTTATACAACAAATCTAACAAATAACACTTCTAACCTCATGTATTTTCCAAGATCATATATAACTTGTTTGACACTGTTGTCGAAGTGGTGTGGGAGAGATAGAGGTAGAATGTACTACAATAATTATAAAATGATATTTTAAATATTTTAGAGACTAATACAATCAAAACTACATGTAGTATACAAATTTATAGAGAATACAAAATAACATGAATTACCTTAATAAAGGTATGTCAATCGTGTGTTTTCATCCCTGGCCCAAATTCACTTTTCTTTGATATGAGATTGTTTATGTTCGCAACAAATCCTGTGGGAAATCAATTTTTTTGTATGACTTGTTTTATAGCATTGATTTGCTACTTCGATAATAACCAAAGAAGGGCACTTATATCAATATGGTCTCCTTTGTTATTTGATCGAATGACATTTTTCAATGCATGATTGAAATCTTCAATGTCACTACAAATTTTGACAATTTTTTCTTTATCATGCCTTCCATTCAATAATTTCCATAATGTCTCTGTTATATTCTTTCTAATATGCATAGCATCAAACAAATGCACGATTGGAAGGTGCTCATAGTACGACAACTTGATAAATTATCTAAGACAAATTTTTAGTCCTTCTAGAAGCTGGTCATAGACGCCTTGACAACCTTCACGAGCATCAATTACATCATCAGTAAACAAAAGACAATATCAAAATATAAATTTCAAACAAAAACCATCAGATTGAATGACATTACCTCAATGATTTATTCTATTGTATTCCAACTTCTATAGGCGAGGTGTTATTCTTCGTGGCTTTGATATAGTCTCTTCTTTCCCATTGAAAAGATATTTTTGGTAATTTGATACTTATGATTTCTGTGGAAAAAGTGCCTATACTCATCAAACGCCTGCTTTCCTAAACTTTTTGAATGATGAGATTTCATCTTTGGATGAAAAAATGGACATGCAAATTTTCCCTTTGTCTGAAGACCTACAAGATGATGTATAATTAGATTAAATATGTTGATTTTGATAATTATAATTATCATGCACAAACTTAGACATACAACAAAGATGTGTTAACAATATAACATACCACAAAAATGTGTTAGCCCAGGGGCATCATGTATTGTCCATACAAGCATTGCATGAAATTGAAACTGTCTTTGTCTTATTGGTCTAGAGATGTCATACATAGTGACCCCATTCCATAAATCCAACAAATCATCGATAAGGGGCTCAATATATACATTCATATCTTTAGCTTGGTACTTACCTAGTTCAATGAACAGAAACATTACATAATTATTATGGTCATTTTGATGCGGTGTTTATAAATAAATTTAGATAACTATTAAATGAAAAAATACTTAGAACAATCATTGCCAACATTATGTGCTCCCTCTTTATGGACATCCAAGGAGGAATGTTATTGTTGATAACAAAAACATGCCACACCGGAGTAAATAGATCTCATCTCTCCAAATGGATTGACATTGTCCACTGCCAATAAAATCTTGAGATTATGAGGTTCTTCTTTAAAGTGTGACCAAGTTTCCTCTATGTTCTTAAATGTAGAACCATCCGCATGCATTCCCATAATGTCTGATGACATGTAACTGATTGAATGTTTGATAATGTTAAGTTGAAGATGATGCAAGACATTAAATCAGTGAATGGTTTCTATTGTCATTGATGTCAACTTGATATTATCTGTATGGTCATGTACATAATGCCAAAGACTTCAAAGAATCAATATTATACTTTCAGCAATACATAAAAGTCAAGTATTCACTAAGTGACAGACAACACCGATGGAGTGCACACCATCAGTAAAGGCAAAGAAAAATTCACAGTGATGCCCAATGAGCAGATGACATTTTTACCCAACGAAGCAAATTCATAGTGATACTCGATGAGTAAAATTCAAGGACACCTGATAGATGGAGATCTCAAAGCTAACTAGAGTTACACTGAAAAAACTAGCAGTTATCACCAATGACTAATTGTAGAATTGACCGACAAAATAGAGAGTTCAAAAAATGATAAAATATCTAGTTGGCAGAGATTAAAGATAGACTTAACTGGTTGTTTTATTTGTTTTATTAACCCAAAGTTAAGTAATTGATTTAAAGAAGATTTGTATAGCTAGCAAGAAGATAACTATGAGATAAATCAGGAGTTAAAGCCGTAAATCAGATTGGCTGGATTGTTTTTCATGCCAAGAATAAAAAATCAAGAATTAAAGAACATCATGTCTATATAAGAGACAAGCATAATTCATTTCCAAAAACACAAGCAATCACATACACGGAAGGGGAGTGAATAGAAAGAGGATGTTGAAAAGAAACTAGTGAAGGATAACTTAATCCAGTCCTGATCAATCAAGCTGAAGGAGAGCTAAAGAATTTTGCAGACACCAAAAAACAGTGAAGCACAACATCACAACATAGAAAGTGTGGAGCAAAAAGAATTGAATTGATACATTGACCAGAGAGGTATTATACTTAAATAGATCTGAAAATCTTCAATTCAAGTTGCATTAGAAACAGGTCATAATGTTTCAGTTTAACCATTGAAGCATCAAGTCTCTTAACAGAACAAGAGTTAATCATCTTCTATAATTGAGGTATATCCTAACAGATTGCCAAAAAGGTTGATTCATGAAAGTAGCATTAAAATTGCATAAAGCCTATTGACAACCTAAGAAGAAGGTTGATTCAAGGATGGTAGCAAGATTTTTCTAAAGCCTATTGACAGTCTAAGAAGGACGCTGATTCAAGGATGGTAGCAAAATAGATGCCAGATACTAAGTGACAACCTCGATGTATAAAATCCTCTAACAAGGTCGCACTTAACAGTGTGTTTGTAACCTTTCACAGGGTTGGCTCCTAATGGGACTCACTTCAAAAGAGTGAAATTTTGGGGTACCAGTCGCAGTGGTTTTTCCCTTAATAGGGTTTCCACGTTAAAATCCATGTGTTATGTGTGTATGGTTTATTAATTTATTGTTTTACATTTCACATATGCATTTCTAGATTGATTGGTATACTCTGCATATTTACTGAGTATCGATAAATAGTTTTACTGCTTATCGGTTATCAAGGAGAATAAGGACAGACAAGGTAAATCAACAGACAGTCAAATATTATAAGTATTTCATGACATGCATCTTGTGGGGACTTAATAATCTGAGGTGTATTGATTGGTGGTTAAATATTAAGGATAAAATTTTGAGGCCACTGATTCACCCCCCCTCTCAGTTATTACTAAAAATTGGTATTAGAGCTTGTGTGCTTAGAAAGAAGGTTTCAAGACCTAAGTAAAGATCACAAGATGAACATATGAGATGTGCCCAAGTTGAACAAAGACAACTTTGCTTCATGGAAAAGCAGGATAAGACTCCACTTATCAAGTATTGGTAATGATGTTACTCAATAATTAGATACTGAATATGTGTTTCCCACAGGACCATTAACAGTAGATCAATTGAGAGTAAAGCATGAGCACAACTGCATGGTCATAGAGCTTTCTTCCTCTCTCTCAGATGCTGAATTTGAAGATGTCAAAGATTGCACAACTGAAAAGAAAATGTGGGATAAACTGAAGCTTGTACATGGATGTGATACAAATGTTCTGAGAGCCAAAGCAGAAAGCCTTATAAGAAAATTTGATGATCTCAGAATGAAAGAAGGAGAAAACATCACACAGTACAACATAAGAATAAAAGAAGTAGTCAATGCGATACGAGGTGTTGGAGGTACACTTGAAGAGGAGATAGTGGTAAGTAAAATCTTAAGAACCTTATTACCTATATATGCTATTAGAGTTTCTGCTATTCAAGAAATGAGAGCAGTAGCAAACAATATAGTTACTCTTGATAGCTTAATTGGTAAATTGATTTCATTTGAGATGAATAAATTTGACAATAGTGTCTTGCCAAGTTTAGAGTCTGCATTTAAGTCTTCTATGAAAATAAGCAAATCCAATCATAGATGCTCATCTAGAAGGGACAGTGAAAGTGAAAGTGAAGAAGAAGATCTAGATGAAATAGAAGCACTTATGGCTAGAAGAATACAGTGAGGCAAAGGAAAATACAAAGGCAAGTTACCACTTGTATGCTTTAATTGTAAAGAAATTAGACACTTTGATGCAAGATGTCCTAACAGAAGAAAAGATGATAGAAGTGATGACAAATCTTTTGAGAAGAAATTTGACAGAGGTGATAACAAAGATTACAAAGGTTACTGACAATCAAAAAGAAAGGATACCTGAGACTACAAGGATAAAGGCAAGAAGGCTAGCTACTTAGCTGCTTGCAAAGATGAAGATACTGAGACCGAACCTGATGATGACATCGAGATAGTATTTGTAGTTGTGAAGGATGATTCAGATGAAGATGAAAGGTATGAAGAAACTACACTCATATCTAAGGTTAGTAAGAATGATATCTGGATTATAGATAGTGGCTACACTCACCATATGACCAATGACAAAGAAAAGTTTAACACTTTTGAATATTATAATGGTGGTATAGTAAGAATGGGAAATGATACACCTTGTCTAGTTGAAGGTAAAGGAACAATAATGCTGAATAACGTCATTAAATGTGAAAATGCTTATTGGGTAAAAGGATTGAATATAATTTGTTGAGTGTGTCTCAGCTGAATAATTGAGGTCACAGAGTAGCATTTGAAAACAAGAAGGAAAAGATCTTCAATGAATCAGGAAAAATAATTGGTACCGGTGAACAGACTAAAGGTAACCTATTCTATCTGAATGCTACTAATCCCACTTGCTTAATGACTATAAATGAAGACATATGGTTGTGGCACAAAAGATTGTGTCATGTGAATTTTGACAACATGATGAAAATAAGCAAAAAAAAGTGTAAAAGGCTTATCGATGATGACAAAGCCAAACAACATCATGTGCAAAAATTGTCAAAAAGGTAAAATGACAGTCTAGTTTCAAAAGCAAAGCCCATACATCTGATGATATTCTAGAACTAGTCCATACTGACTTATGTGGACCTATGAGGACAAAGAGTTATTATGGAGATAGATATTTTATTCTCTTTGTTGATGGTTACTCTAGAATGATGAGAGTCATGTTTCTAAAAGAAAAATCAAAAGCATTCAAGATGTTTAAATGGTATAAGGCTATGGTAGAAAAATGAAGTGGTAAGGATCTAAAATGTTTAAGATCAGATAGAGGAGGAGAATTTATATCAGATAAATTCACTAATTTCTATAATGAGCATGGTATAAAAAGATAGGTTTCTGCACCAAGGACACCACAACAAAATGGGATTGCTGAGAGAAGAAATAGATCAATAGTTGATTGTGTAAGAACACTGATGATAGAAAAGGACATCACCCAAATATTTTGGAGGGAAGCTATCAAAACTACTATTTATACACTTAACAGAGTATAGTTGAAGGACACAAAGAAGACTCCTTATGAGATATGGTATGGTAAAACACCCAATGTAAGTTACTTCAAAATATTTGGTAGTCAATGTTATGTCTTAAAGGATGATAGAAATGGAAAGCTTGACGTCAAAAGTGATGAAGGTATTTTTCTGGGGTATTCTACTAAGAGTAAAGCTTTTAAATGTCTAATCAAGGCTTCTAACAAAATAGTTGAAAGCGCAAACATGAAGATTGATGAATTTGCAGAAAATAATGAGCTGGAAAGTACAAAAGAACCAGAAGACTACAACAAATTTGTATATTGTGAAGAACCCATAACTCTACCTGAGCAACAGTGCTTAATTCTAGAACAATAGAATGTTGCAACCGATTGTCAGAATGCTGTTACCGACGGTCAGGAAAATGATCAAGATGATGTGTAAGGTAATGAAGATCAAGATGATAAACAAAGAGTTGTACCTATACTTGCAAGATATGTAAGAAGGAACCATCTAGAGGACCAGATCATAGGAGATAAGAAAGCTGGTACAAGAACAAGAAGTAAGTCTTTAAACTCAAATTGCTTAATTTGTGAGTTTGAGCCAAAATCTATCAATGTTGCACTAGATAATGAAGAATGGATAAGTGCTATGATTGATGAGATTTGACAGATTGAGAAGAACAAAACATGGTCACTTGTGCCAAGACCAGATGACAAGAATGTCATCGATACCAAATGGATATTTAGGAATAAGCTAAATGAGAATGGAGAAGTCACAAGGAACAAAGCAAGACTAGTATGCAAGGGGTATGCACAAGAGAAATGTATAGACTATGGAGAAACCTTTACACCCGTTGCTAGGCTAGAAGGAGTAAGAATACTACTTGCTTATGCTGCATACAAAGGATTCAAAGTATATTAAATGGATGTAAAATCAACATTCCTAAATGGAATACTTGAAGAAGAGGTATACATTGAACAACCATAAGGGTTTGTAGATCTAGACAAGAGGGACATGGTATGTAGACTTCACAAAGCCTGTATGGATTAAAATAAGCTCCCAAAGCTTGGTATGAACAACTTCATTCCTATCTAATAAGTATTGGATTCATAAGGACTAGTGAAAACAATAATCTTTATTTGAAAGAAGATACTGATGCTAACACTTTGATTACTAAAATATTTGTTGATGACA